>PVJX010004577.1:0-93314 GCA_004027295.1 Dolichotis patagonum
ACCCATTGATCATTTTCTGTTATTCGGTTCAGAAAGCCCTGGAATTCTTTCACTATATGCATGGCTTTATACTATTGTGTTATGTTTGATATTATTGTAATTGAAACTATGCTCAACTATAGCAGAGTAAGAGATATGGTGTTAGATACTGTTGATGTCCAGTTGACTTAATGTAAAGTACTGTGTTGCCTATGTTATCGTGTTCTGATCTGCTCTGTACTTCCCCCTTTTGTTTTATTCTCTTTTAAATAAAAAAAAAAAGAAAAACAACATGTTACTTTGCTTGAAAACTTTAAGGTCAATTAAATAAAGATAAAACTTAACAGAAAACTACAACTGGACTTAATAATATTAATAATATCCTAACAGGAGCGAATAAGTAAATGGCAAAAGTCTGTCCATAGAGTAGGAAAAAATAATATAAACACTCCCCCATTTCTCCAGGTTCCACTTATGGTACAAAAGTGGGATGTATTTGATAAAAAAAAAAAATCATACTTTGAATTTTTATTTTCCCCTGTGCTATCAATATGCTGTTTAACTTCCTCTTATTTAAAAAATGTATTAGTGTATGTTTGTGATAGAAAACAAATACAGCCATCACTGGGAACTGTACATACACATATTGCATCTCAATCCTTTTTATCGTCTCCTCTTACGATAAAATGGCCAGCCTTTATATCCCCCGCAGGAACTTAGAGTTAAAATGTCCAGTAAATACCCAGTCCACTATAGTGTGCTGTGTCACTAAGTTATGATGCTGTGCAGGTTAAGTACATTAACTGCATTTTCAGATTAGAATATTTTAAATTTACAAGTTTACATAACTCCATCACCCACTGAGGGGCATCTGTATTTCACTAGGCTAGTGATGCTCTCTGCCATTTACTTCATTGTCATTGTGGAGTAAAATCAGAGAGCTAATGAGCATTGCTCTGGCTAAGTCGTTCTGCATACCAGTTTGTATTCATCCTTTCCATCACTCATGCATTGTCACCTCGTGCTTTTGGTTGGGGTTCAAGCCAACTTGTTGCAAATAAGAGAAGTTATTTAATTTGTAACAGAGCTTTCAAATGCTACTGCCTCTTAGCTAAACACAATACCCAAAGAATTCTACAGCAAAGCTACTCGCCATTGAAATGCCCCTGGGCAGAGCAGATAAAGCAGAGAGAGCAAGACTATGGCTCAAAGTGCTAGAGCTAAGGAATCTTCATTTGTATGGTATGCCCTATGTACATATGTATAGAATTTCTAAATTCTTAACACTTCTGACTTTGACCTCCTTAGCAGTATAAAGCAGAAAGTATCTTTCTGCTTTTACAGATAGGTACATTGAGGCCCTCAGACATGGAGTGGCTCACCCACCTTTGCATGGGAAGGCAGCCAAGGCAGGGCTGGATATGGATTCAGTTTCATTTCAATATGCCACATTGCCTCTATGCGCCCTGCAGGAATACGAAGGGCTGAAATGCTCCCACCTGTTTCATTGAGACGTTCTAAAAGCTAGGGGCAGTTGGTGAATGTCCCTAGCAACTGATCCAACTTATGTGGACATGGGCAAGTCATTTTATGTTAGACATCATCATCATTAGCTTTCAACAATTACGAGCATCTCTTTAGCCCAGAGCATTGAATGCAGAAACTGTTCAGGTAGTGCTGATCCAAATTTCTCACAGTGTGCAGTTTTGGTTTTCCCATCTAAGGTTCAGTAAAGCATGTCGATAATCGGCTGTGGAGCAGCACTGCATCCCTGACTTTGCTGACCACCACCACCACAGGTTGCTCTGTTCAGACTGTCATCTGGCAGCTGCAGCTTTTAGGCAATTACCCATGGCCACTTAGTGACAGTATTAGGACAGTTAAGTTGGGACTGTTCCCAATTCCTAATTTACCTCTCAATAAAAATTGAAAGCTAAAAAAACGATCTTGGCTGCAGCCTCTAAGTACTTTTCAAAGACACAGCTGGCAAGGTGAGTGTGAAGGAAGCCGTCTGACTGCAACTTCGGATTAGCTGAAACGCTGCGGAAGGCCTTGGGGGTGTCCCAGGAGCTGCTTTCCACGGCCTGTCCTTGGGGGAGTCAGCCAATTTATCCTTAGAATATTTAGTCTGATTTACGCTACACTTGCCTAATGGTTTGCTTTACATGTGTCTTTCTGGCTAGCAGCTGTTCTGGTCTTCATCATTGTTCTTGCCCACTGTCACCTGTTCAACTTAATCTCTGTGCTTCTTCCTTCCCTCTGTGGCTTTCTCTCTTCCTTTGATCCATTTCTTCTCTGCCTTTATGAAGAGTGAGGAGTATAGGGTGCCATTCTCCCCACAGCATGCTAAGTAAGGTTCCTCCCTGTGGAAGGTGACCTTCCATTTCCTTCCATTCTGGGCAGCAGGCTCCTAATAGCTAGTCACCAAAGTGACTATTTAAAATGAGAAATGAATTGAAAACCAATTTCAAATTCTAAAAGGCTGCCAGTGTCACAAAGATCACATAGTCCAGTGACATGGCTTCATACAGTCAGAATTTTATTTCATTATTAAAGGTCAGTGAGGCAGAGCTGGCCAGGGCCACTAGAGTCCTGAGGGTCGCAGCTGGGGCCTTCAGTTTTATTCTAAACCATCGGAAAATTTGAGCGCCAGGATCTGACAGAGAAGGCCCATTTGAGCTGCTGTGCTGAGAGTATCCTGTAGAGGGCGTGTGGAATCCGTGAGCCCTAATCCCTGCCAGGTGATTTGATCCTGAGTGGTGCTATAAATCACTGCTGATGCCTAAGTACAAAGAATAGAGAACCCATTGCTACAAAATGTCCAATGCTTGACCAAATTTTGAGCCAAGCCCCCTAATGAGTTTGCAGTGGATTACTGGTTAAATAATTCTCTGGCACACTTTAACCCTGCCTCATCAGAAGCCTGTGAGTGTGCACTTCCTCATAGCAGGGGTCAGGGTGACCGATCAAAGGCCCAGGTTTCCTTGACCCAGTCACACAGGTGTGGAGGAAGACAAAGCTTTTAGTGTCGATGTTCTCTGCCACTTACAAGAAGAGTAATTCTAGCCAAGATTCTTCACTTCTGAAAGTCCTGGTTTCCAAAAGGTGGAAATGGATGGGCCAACACATCAAATTTAGGGAGGAAGAAATAAGAGAACCTATGTAAGGGAGACTGTGATGGAGGAGCAAGGGTTTGGTAAGATCCGAATCAGCGCCGCTGTATCAGCGGTGAAAATGGCCAGCATCTGCCTTTTGTAGGCATTATTACTTGTACATATCTGCAAAGCATGCTTACACCTGCAATTCCTGGTGAATCAGCAAGGATTGATTTAATCTGATTTTTTCTTTAATGTAGTGTTTTTCCAATGATCAACAGTACCAATCCTGACGCCAGACATTCTTGTGAGAAATACAAATTTCTAGAATCTGAAACTCTAGCGTGGGATCCAGGGTCTACATTTAAAGCCTCACGCGCTGGTTCTCTGTGGGTCCCTCCACGGGACCTGGAAGAGCTTGATCTTGGTCCTATTCTGCTTTGCAAGATGGCCCCCTGCCTGGCTCGCTGTACCTGGCTCTCTGTAGCAGACGGAGGTTCCGGAAGCAGTGAGAAGAGCCGGTTTCCATTTTAGCACCAACAGCTCGGTCTGTTTGGGAACTGTGATTATCACAGCTTAGTTTCGGGCTTCTTTCTGGGCCCAGCTTTCCGGTATCCGGGATGCTGTCACTTGTCTCAGCCACAGTGACAGAGCTGCCGAGGCGAGGGCGGCGGGGAGGCAGCCGCACAGGAGCTGGGGGCCGGGCAGAAACTGCGAGGTGGAGGCCCCGGGGCCAGGCTTGGCAGACGGAACACAGGTCTTTCAGGAACACAAAGGACCTGCTTCCTCCAGCGCAGGCAGGCAGATTCTAGTTTCCTTCGGAGTCCCACAGAAAAGGAGGACGACACCGCAGGCGCTGGAGTACAAACTACAGCTACCACTCCCACTCTGTCCTTGTGGGACTCTGCACCCCTGCCCCGCTCCAGCCTAGCCCCACGCCCCACAGGGAACTCTGCAAAAGAAACTAAAACACCTGCAAGAGTCAGAAAGTTTCTGGGGAGCAGTTGCGAGCAGGCAGATAAGGCAGGAGGAGATGAGAGAGAAGGGAGACGATGAGAGGGAAGCAATGTTCTTGGCGAGGTTCGACCCCTCAGGATGAAAGGGGCATGTGAATCCTCTCCAGCACACTGCCCTAGCCCCGTCCCACGCACACCTTCCCACAGCACCCCTGGGGTACAGTGCCTGGAGAAGGGGCCTTCGTCTCCAAGGCTTCATCCCTTGGTGGCTTCTGGGCACTTGGGGGATTCTGAGAAACGCCGTTACTTTCTGCTCCTGCAATTGTTAGCTCAGTGAGACAAAGGAGTTTGCATTTTATTCCTTGTTGCACCTCAGTGCCTGGCACATGTTAGCAGTTCTCAAGCTCATCTGACTCTGGGGCATCCCACTGCCTCTTGTGAATGACTGCGTGAGTGCAGGACTCAGGAATGAGTGACTGCTTACAGATTTGGGTTGTTCTCTGGAACAAGATACAGGTTTGGGGGCTGGACCAGGTTTTAGTAATGGGGAAAACCCTCTGTGATTGCTAGAAAGGAATGCGTGCTTTCCAGGGTCCCAGGCTGTTAACTGCTTCAGACACTTGCACACACTACCTGGCCTCCAGCAACTTTTACCAGGCTGGAGGCTGTGCCAGTGGTTCTTAAATTTGCTTACCATATTAGAATCTGGAGGCAGATGTGCACACAAGGAGAATGTCACATGAAGACCAAAGCTATGCTGCTGTTAGCCAGGGAACCACCAGATGTTGAAAGCCATGAGATCTTTCTCTAGTGCCCTTTGAGGGAGCACAGTACCGCCTACACCTAGATCTCAGATTTCCCAGCCTCCAGAAAGACAATACTTTTCTGTTGTTTTAAGACAGGTTGTGTTTCTCTAGTGTGACAGTCCCAGCAAATGGACTTGGGGGTATTGCATAGGATTGTGTGAGCCATTCTATGTAAAAGAATATAGCACAATGCTTGCTTCTACAGATTTCTCAATGAATGGTAGGTTTTGTTGTTATGTAAAAAATGACCCTGTAGGCAGCTTCCATAAGCAGGGATTAAACCTGAGAAGCAGGAAAAGGAATCAAGCAGGGCATTCTGTCCAGGGCCTGAGATGGTGAGTGGCAGTGAAGGCACATGCCAGGCCTGCTCAGCCCCAGCTGGAGCCCAAAAATCAGTGGACAGATGGCCATCATTTCTGGTCACCTCTGCTCTGGACAAGAACCAAATGAGGGATCCAGAGGCAATGGTGTGTTCAGCTCCGATGCAGCTCTCCTCATCTCTGACACTCTCTGTGGAAGCCTCAGTGTCTTCCGAGAAGGCTCCAGCCCTTCCCAGTCATGTGTCCCTGTCACAGGAACCAGAGTCCATTACCAACGTCCTGATCTACTCAGACCCTCCAAAATTGCCTTTGTGTGTCTGAGGTTCATTAAATCAGCTGCAATGGAAATAAATGAAGCAGAATAGAAAGTCCCCTTTTCTCAGTCCTCAAAGCCTCATTGTCTGACACAGCCACCTTGGAACAGGAACCCAGTCTCTGCCTCCATTTCTCCTGCACAGAGAGGGAAGGTGCTGCCTGGCTGGCTACAAAGCTTCCCTCTGTGCATTCACCTAGCAATCAGAGACCAATTCTTTTTTCCCACTATCATCAAAGTCATGCTGGCACTGAGGGGACTTAAGCCTGTTTTGTAGAGCTTGTTCCCCAGCAGCTGACAAACCCATGCATGGTGGGGGCGGTCCCTGCACAACCTCACCTGCTCTTTTCTCTTAGGTTGTTCTACTTCTCCCCATTCCCTGAGAAGGTAGAGGTCATCTACAAAAAAGTTGTGCCCTTCTATGGCTGTTTCATGCCCAATGGAATCATCTCAGAAGGCTGAGCTGGTGACCACTGCTGGCCTAAGACTTTCTTGGCGACTTGGAGATTTCACTGAGTCCCAATCATATCATGGTATCACCATGTGACTCTCAGGGAAGAAGTCAACACTCCAGCCAGCTGCAGAATTTAGAGGGAAATTTCCTCCCCATCCAGTTCTGCAGGCTCTTCCATTTCCCCTGGACCAGTGCTGGCAAGCCTATGGCACGTGTGCCACAGTGGCCACGCAGAGCCCTCTCTGTTAGCACATGAGCCAAGTCACCCCAACAGCCGAGCGTCTGGTAAGAGTTTCTTTTTTCTAAACTAAAACCTCAAGATTCAGGTTTAATTGCAATGTGGGGACTCTGCAATAAAGAAGTGAGTTCTGGATTGCAGTTTGGGCACTAGGTCTCTAAAAGGTTCGCCATCACTACCCTAGACATTAAGGATGTTAAAAGAAAAATCCCTGGGGCTGAGGGCATAGCTTAGTATATAGCACATAGTTAGCATGCACCAGGCCACAGGTTCAACCTCCAGCCCCACAAAACAATAAAACAAGTGTAAACTCAGTGACATTTATCTGAGCAAAAGTACAGTGATCCCCAGGTCGGGTAGGTCTCCAACCTAAGAACCCCAGCCAACAACATGATGGGCCAGTATGGATAGGAATATAGAAGTACAACATGGAAAACAACTTAATTAGCTTCATCTTAGTTAATTGACCAGTCAGTGGGTCATAGCTTAACTAGTTAGTTGTTTACAGCTCAGTTTACTGGCTATAGCATTTCTGCAACCAGCCAGAACTCAGCTAGTGTGATTAAACTGTTTGGTCCATTTGGCTCAGTGCAGGTGCCAAGTCCACATCCACCACCTCAGACAAAATGCTATGTAAGAAGGAAATAAAGGGCCCTGGGCTTACAATAGCAAAAACTCTACAGTATAATCTCACACAATTATACCAGCTCTCTGAATCTCAGGGTTTCAGTCTTACTCTTTAAAATGGATGTAATAATACCTTCCTTGGCTTTCCTTCCTAGGCTGTAAAAATTCAAGCATTTTTTTTTTGGAAAGTGCTTTGTGAACAGCAGAGTGCGATGCACATGTATGCATGCGTGGTAGAGAAAATGCTTATGGTGTTGTGAACATATCCTGCCTCTGCTGCAGGGATCAGTGATCAGGATGTGATGGCTTTGCACACATCAAAGAACACAGATGATGAGTAACAGGAAAAGTAGATGAATAATGGTAAAATCAAATGAACTAACAAATGCACTCAAAAATCAAGTTAGAGAGAAGTAACCGACCACGGTTAAACCAGAGGTTCTTAAAATTCTCAGTTGGTGGTGCTCTACTGTATCAACAGGCCTAGGTCAAAAGTAATAGCATCAGTTGTTGTTTATTGTGTAACCACGTTCAAGCAATTTGACATACGTGTTTACCAGAACAAGTTAGCCTGTCTTTGCCCCCACGCAGCACGGGGTCTCAATTTGGTAGTTAATAAAGCAAGATTCTCTCTCCCTGCCCCCCTTCTTTTCCTTCCCCCTTTCCTTCTTCCTCATTTTCCTTTCCCCCATAAGGTCTCTATTTCAAGCTGCCCTCAAACGCCTGATATTCCTGCCTTAGCCTCTTGGGTGCCAAAGTTACAACTACTTTATTTCTTATTCCACAATGGATTTTCACTTTTATCTCAGCTGAAATCCCAACTTTTCATACATGACATCATCAAAAGAACTGTAGCAGCCAGGGGTGGTGGCTCACACCACAATGCCAGTACTCGGTGGCTGAGGCATGAGGATTGCTGCGTGTTTGAAGTCAGCCTGGGATACATAGTGAGTTCGAGACCAGCTTGAACTACGTAGTAAGACCCTGTCTCAAAAAAAAAAAAAAAAAAGGTAGTAATTTATACAGTGAAGGCAAATGGCAGACGTGTTTCCCTTGAAAACTGAAAGCATCTCAGAGTACCTGATTAGTTAGACAGCTTGGATGTTGTCTCTCCCATTGTACCCTGGATGCTCAGAACACAGTTTAGGAACTGAGAATTATTCAAAGTAAACCATAGGTTTAATCTCCAGCCCCACAAAACAATAAAACAAATTTAAATTTGAAGCATTTATCTGAGCCAAAGTATAACAGTTATCCTCAAGTCAGGCAATTTATCTGAGCCAAAGTACAACAGTTATCCTCAAGTCAGGCCGTTTCTAACCATAGCAGCTTCTGAGAGCTCCAAGCGACAGTGTGTTGGGACAGCGTGTATAGAAAGGCTCCATGTGAGGCAGAAGATTAGGACTGGGCAAAGCAGGTTAATCCACTGTAAACAGTTGGTCAGTCATGGACACCCAGGGCTCACAGGTGGAAGACAAGGCCCAGGATGACTGCAGTTCCTAAGCACTGTACATGGAACCAATCAGAAAGTGCTGTCTTCAATTCTTCATTTACATCTGGCACAAAACCAAGTGAGTCTTCCACAGGACAGTTTAAATCTGGTGCCAGCCGGTATGGAGATGTACGCCTGTAATCTCAGCACTTGGGAAACTGAGGGAGAAAGAACACCACAAGTTTGAGCCCAGCCTGGACTGAAGTGGAACATAAAGAGTAATCTCCTCTCCCTCCTCTGTAGCTATAACTAAGACTGGCGACTATGTCCTGTGAACAGAGTTTATGTCATCTGGTTCTTGCAGGATTCATAAGGCTCTGTGCTCTTTCCAGGCTAAGTTATTAATTGCTTTGTCTGGCTTCTGTACCCTCACTTGTGTTATGCTCCCCTCCCATTTCTAAAGATCAACCCCCTCAGCCAAGTGTATAAAACTAGAACCTATGTTTTTGTTCTAACTTTTAGCTTTGGACAACCTAAGGTCAAGCTGAGATGGTGGGTGTGCACCTAAATCCCAATAAATCCTCCTTTTCCCCCATTGGTCTCTCTGATCTCTTGGATTCTGTAACAGGGCTACATAGTGAATTCAAGAGCAGCCTGAACTACATAGGGAGACCTTATCTCAAAGAAACAAAAATAAAATAAATCAATTAGGTGCCAGGCCAAGTGACAAGTTGATAGGACAAATATCCCAACTGCCTTATTTGCATGAGGGGGAAACAGTTTGGGAATTCCAGATATGGAAGAGTCGGCACTGTCTTCAGGGAGCTGTGCGCTGTCTCATCAGCCCACACTCGCTCCAGAGCGCGCATGCACTCCTCCTCTGCCTTCAATAAATCCAAGTCCTCCTTGCGTTTTTTGCATGAACCTTCTGATTTTTTGTGATAGGTTTTTTCCTCAGAGCTGCAGAGAAGCAAGGGCAGAAAAAGGGAAAAAAAAGGGCTCTTACTGCTGCATACGAGGGCTGCAAGAGTGCAAGCGCCTGTGGGGCTTTTATTTAGTTGGACAAGGGGGTGGAGTTTGAAGGGGGCAGAATGATACATTGACAGCTGATTGGGGGAGTACTGGCGCGCATGTGAAAAGCAGGAAGTTTGATTTTGGACTTGAAAGAGGAAAGCGTGAGCCCACATGAAGGGAGGCGCTGTTCAGTTCCATGTTGGGCAGGCGCCACCCTGAGCCTGGCAGCGCTTCACGCGGGTGGAACCCATCACTTTGCTCAGGCCCGAGGACCTGAAGAGAATTTCTCTGGGATCCAAAAACCTGTAACAAAAGGTCAGAAGTCACCGAGGTTGGAGCTTTTCAGTTACAACATGCACAGGGTTACTGTACCTGGGATCCCATTCTCGGGTGGATTCCGATTGGGCCGGTGTGTGGTGGGGCCCACAGCGCCCGCTCTCTAACAGGCTCCTGTCGATGGAGTAATCAGCAGGCCTGGGAGGGTTTCCTCAGGTCTAGGTCTCCAAAGCCCATGCTCCCATCACAGCCAGGCTCCTTCTGTCATTCAAACAGTAGGGAAACTTTTTAAAGTCTCAAACCTCCAGTTTCCTGATTGGCGTAGACAGCTTGGAAAAGTCTTTTCATCCACACAATAAGAAAAAAAGCTAAACAAACTAACAACAACTCTTCAGAGATCCATCAGAAAACTGAGGTCACAAGACAAGCTGCTTCCCCCTGAAAGGCAGATAGAGAGAATCGCGATTTAGCTCGGAAGAGAGCTCTGGGGGCCTGAGCGCAGGCAGAGAACAGGAAGTGTAACTGCTGAATCCCTATCCCTGTGCCACGCTTAGCGTCTTAAATGATGCCTGGATCTCACAATGAAGATAAAAGAAGAATCCCCAGGCCTTCTGGCTGGGGAAGGGGACACCTGGGCTTTGTAAACACACCCAGGACACTGTTCTTAACAAGGCCCCCAGAACTAAAGGATGGAGGACTGCAAATGCCCAACTCCAACGCTGTAGCCATCCTGTTTCATTGGGGGGGGGGGAAGAAAACTCAACTGGGAAGCATCTGAGGTGGTCACAGCCAAGGGCACAGGTTCACTAGAAAAACTGCGACCTAAGCAAAAGATTACAGAAGACTTTTCCTTCTCCCCCAGGCTTTCCATATTAATAGGGTCCCTGGAGAATAACAGGGACTGCAACTGAGGGAACAGTGTACCTCAGAGAAGTACTCAACTCTAGGGAACCAAAAGCAATGTCCCTAAAAACAAAGCCACCTGAGGAAAATGTATACCCTGCAGCCTACAGCTGTAGTGAACAGTAAATGGCCAAACCCCTGAGCAGACAGTAAGACCTCACCCTAAAAGTGAGGCTTCTTAGTTCTTTTTTTCCTGTGCCTTGTGTCTAGAATGAAACAAAACATTATAACATACTACAGGGCAGAAAATGTGATTTTCTGATTGCAGCTAAATCAGAACCAGAATCTGATGTGGAAAAGGTATTCAAAGTATCAGACTGAGAATTTAAAACAACTATGATTACTGTGCTAAAGACTCTACTGGGAAAACTACACAACATGCAAGAACAGAGGGAGTATGAGTACAGAGATGGAAGCTAGAAGAGGACATCAAAAGAAAATGTTAGAAATAAACAAAGAAAAAACACAAAGGGAAAATTCAGAGCCCACCAAAAAAGCGTATATGCACTTCAGGAAAACAAACACTTGTATAAATATTTTTAATACTAAATTTACTGGGACATCATGAATGTAGTTTTCACAGGATTGTGTTTGTTCTTTCCAGAGCAGGCTGTTGAAACAGAGCAAGCCTGACCCCTCCCCACTTCCGGTATCACCATCTGATCTCTTGTTCTCACTCTGCTACCAGTTTGATGACATCCACTGTGAAGTCCTTGCCAGAATCAAGCTCATGCTGGCATCATCCCTTGAACCTCCAAAATTGTGACTAAATAAACTTATATAGGTTGGCCGGCCTCAGGATTTTGGTGTAACAACAGAAGAGTTGAATAATTCAGGGCCTATGTGAATACATTAAGATCACATAGACAATCCAGGATTATTTTAAGTCTGTTACCTTAATTCCATCTGCAAAGTACCTTTTGCCATGTAACCCAGCACATTCATGGGTTCTGGGAATTAGGCTGGGGCTATCCTGAGAGGATTTGGTCCACTATTCCTATGTTCAACAAAGTCCAATCAGGAGCTTCAGAAACACCATCAAATAATTTCATCTGTGGCCTCAAGAAGTGACTAATGTCAGCTAACCTGGCTATGTAGTTTGTAGGGCAAAGTGGAAAATGCCATTGCAGAGACCCTTATTCAAAAAGCTCAGATGGCGGGTAACTGCATCACTCCTGCTTTGTTTTGGCCACTTGGTTCCCAGGCCACCTCTTCTACCTAGTACAGAGGAAGTTTAATGTGTAGGTCATGGCTTAGCATTGTTGCTGGGTCCTGGAGGAAGACAACCCATTGTCATACGGTGTCACCTCCAGCTGGGTTCCAGCAGCCAATCGGCTGCTGGGTCAGGTGCTCTGTCAGGTGGGCAGCCTTAGAGTGGTGTGGTTTGTGCTGCGCTGTGGGGATCCCATGGCAATATACCCCTTTCTTTGCTGCAGAGTGGTTGCATAATTGTGCTAGATGAGGCTATGTGTGCAGAAAAGGCAAGTCCATGTCTAGAATATGTATGCTGTCAAAATGAATCTGTTCCCCAACGGTGTGACAGGGCTATTGTACCTTATTGCTAAGTGGCTGGTTGGTCTCCGGCGTGGCATTAGGAACTCAGTGCTAGACTTTCCTATTGGCAGGTCAAGTACTATATGGTGGTGACACCCATCAGCCTCGGTGGGTGGAATGGCAGGCTGCTGGGCCCACGCAGAGGCCCTGAGATGCTACAACACCTCCTCTAACAGCGCCTGAATGACAGATGTCAATGACAGGCTGGCTGAGTAAGCTTCTCTACCAGGTTGTTTGTTGCACCTTCTTTAGTGGCTCCTCCTTAGTGATGTTCAAGCTTTGGGCCAAGTCCCAAGTGTCCATCCACGTCATTCTGTTCCTTCATTGTCCCCTGGTGCTACCCTTTTCCTTCCAGGCCCCTGACCAGCCAGCCAATCAACCAACCACTGGACATCACCCATGAACACAGTGATATTCTCACTTTGGGCCCCCTCCTTTCTGCACACAAAGCATGGAACCAGTGCTCTATCTGAAGTGCTTTCCATTGGAAGGATTTCCCGTCATCACTGTCCTCCAAAGCCACCCATGGGTAGGACTATAGCACAGTTTTCCATTTTCTTTTTTTTTAAATTTTATGTAAAGAGAAAAAACAAAAAGAAAACAACCAAACAAAACAGAAAAAGGGTAGCAACAATACAGAATTCCAAAGGCAAAAAATAACAGAACAACAAGAACAACAACAAAACAAAAACAAAAACACTAAGAAATGGCCACTTGATAGTTACATACTGTCATCCTTGGAAATAGTTGTTCAAGTTACAAAATGAAAGCATACAAAGTAGACATTCGAACAATGAGACTGTTAACAGTTCTGCTCAACAATCTAACACAAACAGTAATGTGGTCATCTATCTTACACACTTAAAGCTAGACAACCCGAGATCTTTACTATCTGTCATACTGTCTCCTATTTTCTTCCAAATGGTTGTCCTTATCTTTGCGTATGGGGAGCTCATACTAAATAACATAGGCAATCTTTTCACAAGATGTGTAGTTAACTGGCTCCCACTTGCTAAGGTGGGGGAGGGACATGGGACAGGGGACAGGATGACATGAGATGTTCGATTCTCAGCCCGAGCGCCAGCAGGCTCACATCCACCCCCCAGAGAGGGGTGGAGCTCCTTGTTCTCCAGGCACCCCCGAGTCAACCGCACGGTGCAGGTCCCGATGTGCCAGGTTGTCTCCCCTGCAGGCCCCCCAAAGTCCGTCATACTCGCCTCCTATTTCTTTCTGATGAATTGACCATTCCATTTCCAAAGTTCTGAAATGGCCAACAGACCACAGAAAGAATTCTCTTTAGGCTCCTGTTTGAAACCAGCAGCTACAGCAATCTGCTGGCCTTGCTTCCGGGCCAGAGTTTTCCATTTTCATCTTGTACTCACACAGCAGTCCTACCCATTTGTAAAAACAGCTTGGAATTTATCCTCTTCTAAGGTAAGGGAGATGCTGGGTGACATGGTAGGCAATGTGGGTTGTGCTATCTGCATGCATGTAATCCCAGCACTTGGGATACTGAGACAGGAAGACTGCTGTGAGCTCATGGCCACCCTGGATTACATAGCAAGACCCTGTCTTAAAAAAAAACAGCCACATAAACTGTCTTAGTATTCCCACGTCCTCAGTGAATGTTTATCCAACTGGATGTCCCTGGGTCTCTCAGTGGAAAAACTGGTGAATCATGACCACATGTGCTTGGCTTACTGTTGGGGTTTTCATCCTGAGAACTCAGTCTCCCCTTCAGTCAGTGGCATCTGGGTTTGAAAACTTGCTCGAGTCCAGCAGTTTGAGAAGAGATTATAATCACTGTTTGAGAAAACTGCTCTTACTCATACTTGGTTACATTTCTTTGTACCTATTGATCAGTGGCTTTGTTGGCTATCATTCACTCTGCCCTTATAATCACAGTGTTCCAACAGCCATATCCGTAGCCCTTGGTTTCTTCTTGCTCTGTGATAACAGAACACACTTTTTTCTTTTTGAATGATTGAGCACAACCATCTTCTTCATTGTCAGGGAACCTATGTGCCCCATGGCTGTATGTGAACTCAGTTTTGTAGTGATATATTTTATTTTATTGGTCCTTTTGAAACGCAGTCTTGCTATGCAGTTCAGCCTGGCCTTGAGCTCAATTTATAGCCCATGCAGGTCTTTAACTTATAACGATCTTCCTGCCTCAGCCTCCCAAGTGCTGAGATTACAGGTGTGTGCCACCATGCTCAGCTGTAATGGTATATTTTAGCATGAGCCCTGGTCTGTGGATGAAGGCCACACCAGCTCATTCTTCATTGCTCAGGCTAATATGCCTTCCTTGGAAGCTTCATGGTGGGTTTTAAGTGGTATGTGCATGGTATGTGCAGTTTTATCAGTCTCAGGGAAATGGCAGGGGTCAGACAATCCTTCTGCGAACCAAAGAGCACCACCAGCAAACCACCATAACCTGTGTTAGTGTGAGAGCTGCCATTACAAAGGACCAAAGTGGGGTGGTGTGAACAATGGAAAATCTAGTTCACAATACCGGAGGCTAAAAGCCTGGGCTTGAGGTGTAGATGAATGGCTCCATCCGAGGGCTGTAAGTGAAGGATCTTATCTAGGCCCCTCTTCTTAACTTGCAAGTAGTCATCTGCTCCATCTGTCTTTATACTTCCTTCTCTTTATCCATTTCTTTCTCTCCAAATTTGCCGTTGTTATAGGCACACTAGTCATATTGCATTAGAGACCCAAATCCACTCCGGTAGGACCCCACACTTTGCAGCTGCAAAGACCTATTTCCAAATACGGTTATGTTCTACAGTACTGGGGTCAGCACTTCAATTCATGAGTTTTGGAAGGCAGTGTCTCATACTTAATAATATATATGGCAGTAATTTTATAACATATGTCATTGAAAAATTCCTGAATTCTCTCTTTGGGAATCAGATGCTGTTACCCAGGGTACTGGCCAGGGTGCCACTACCTTCTGCACCATGGGATGCACAGGTGAGTTCCTGTCCTCTCAGGGTGCTGCTCTGGTGAGAGCTATCATATGGAATATTCACCTGAGGCCCGAGTGACACTGCCTATAATATGGCCAGTAAGGGGTTATCTCAAGCTGGTCACAAAGAAAGACTGGCCATTCACCAAATATGGAGTAACTTTGCCATGCAGATATGAAAGGAAGAACAGTTGAGAAGACAGCAAGAAGTCGTGGTATTTAGTTTTTAAAACTTGCTTTTTCCAAACCTGTTGAACATGTTGAAAAACAACACTGTCTGCAAGGTGGAAAGGCTTCAGTGTTAGATTTCCTTAAAAATCTCATTTTAGCTGCCTACCAATCAGCCTCAAAGCCCAGTGTCGGGCAGTTGGGATCTGAGTAAGGCAGTAATAACAGTGAGAGGATCTGCATTAGGATACCTCAGTGATTTTTCATACTGACTTTTTCTGCTTAGCAGACGTGCTCCGCAGCCTGCAGAGCATAGAGACCACTAGGTGGCGCTCGGTACCCACAGCAACCTGTCAGCCCAGCATTCACAAATCTGCTACAAAAGTTGGAGCAGAAGAAAGACACAAACAAAATACCCTTGGGTTCCAGTCATAGTAATACTGATGCATTCATAAAATACATATGTAAGCATACACAGAGATATACATTATGTACCAAATAACAATGCTTTGGTCAGTCATGGATCACAAATACAAGTGACCTGTTTGTCCTGATGCTGATATTAACGAGACTACTGAGTTGCCAAAGGAAAAGTGTAGGACATAGAACCCGGTACAGTACAAAGGACTATGGTTGTTTATGTTATTTACTGTATACTATACTTTTAATCATTGTTGTAGAGAGTTTTCTTTCCACTTATATATAAAACTTTGTCATCAAATAGTATACCGTGTTTGTGGGCAGCAGGCCCCCACTTCTGCATTTGCCTTATATCTCAATGGCCTCAAGAGGCCACACCGAGTGGCTGACTGTGCCATCAGGGTCGGTGGAAACAGATGCTGCGATGTTCCCACGATGAGACTGCCTCACGATGCAGCTCTCAGGATGCATTCCTATGTTAAGTGACCCGTGACTGCATTTTCTCTCCTACACTTGTAGAACCCAGGAGGGCAAAGTGTCTGAGGCCCATGCAATATCATAATGTGACCTTGGGCGTTTTTCTTGTGTCACATTTGGAAAATGGATCAAACTAGTCAGTGGGATTTAATGCACTCAGCAGGTCCATTCAGCTAGGCGCGTTCTTCCCCTCCCCCACCTCCCCATTCTACTACCTTTGTTCAGATCGCAGTATCCCACCCCCACCCCCGCGGGATATTTACAACAGCTTTTTTTTTCTTCTAGTCTCTTCTTCTGCATTCTTGCAGAATGATTTTCTAAACACCAAATCTTTTTTTTTTTTTTTTTGTACTGAGGATCGAACTCATAACCTTGTGCTTGCCAGGCAGGCTCTGTGACACTGAGCTATATTCCCAGCCTCTAAAGACCAAATCCTATCATGTTAGGTTTTTGCCCTAAAACCTTTGTGACTCTCCATTGCCTAAGGCACCAGCCTGTAAATTGGGGTATGCGACCCCCAGGAGGCAGGCAAACAAAGCAATTCATTAGAGCCTAGGGAAAAAAAAAGGAACTATTTATATTTACCTATTATCTGATCCTTTAAACATTAACATTTTCTGTATGTAACATTTTCTTTATTTATACAAAAACGTGTATTATTTTTCACAGAGGCACACTTATTGCAAGAGATGTGGGTTCACACGCATTATCAGAAGTGTCTGGAGACCTTAGAAGTGACATCCAAACTTTTTAGAATTGCACATAGGCCTTGCAGATACGAATCAAGTCTACCTGTAGGAAGTTACCCAGTTAGAAGTATTTAAACCTTTGCACACTGACGAGGTTCCATGCTCAGGGTGCGCCTCCCTAGGCATCAGCCCTCACCTGATCTGCCCTCAGCACTCCGGACCTCCCTCAGAGCCTTACTGCCCCACAGGCTGCTTGTGCTGAGCCATATTTACTCCTTTACATTGCCTCTTTTTTACCATGTCAAGAGGAATAAAATGTGTCCACATGCGCACACACGCATAAACACATGCACACACACGTGCATGCACACAAACACACACACACACACACACACACATGCAGGCAAGCTGCAGTTGTACAGCAGCTGTTATATGAAGGCCATTGGGGTGTCATGTCGGCTCATCTCTCCTTTAGGTGACCAAACTCATCCTGGTTTGCCTGCGACTTTCTAGGTGTTAGCTCTGAAGCACTGTGTCCCAGGAAATCCTTCATTCCCAGGCAAACCAAGACAGTTTGTCACCTGACACAATAATCCCATTATACAGACAAGAAAACTATAGCTCAAAAAAAAGTTCTGAACACTTAGTAGTCCAGTTTGCCAAGTTAATTAGCTGTGTGCCTCTGAAAGTCAGTGCCCTTCCCACCATGTCCTGTTGCCTCTTCATGGGCAGGGGCACATTCTACCCAGCCCGGTGTCTTCCTGCCTTGTAGGAGTCCTGGTGTACATTAACAATTTGGCAAATAATGAGGAATAAACTCATCCATAAAAACCAGTTACTGGGGGTAACACGGTAAGCTAACCAAGCCATGTCATCACCTTCCCTGTTGTGCCTCATAGTCACATAATGCTGGAAACTTGGGCCCCGAGAGGATAGAGGACTTGCCCAAGGTCTCGGTGCTGGGAAGATGTGGAGCAGGGAGCAGAGCTCGGACTTCCTGACTTGTACTGCAGGAGGCAAAGGGAAGAGCAGGAGGCAACTGGGCTGTTGTTCTCAACATCTAGGGAGAACAGATAAGCATCTCTGAATGGCACTGTTTCAAAACCCTAAGACTGGGAACTTCTTTTCTTAAAGGAAAAGTAACACTGTCAAAAAAAGGAGAGTCCTCACATCTGGAAGGTTTTGTACTGCAGCAAGAAATTCAGAAGTCCCTCCTTTGTCTCCGAGAAAGATGCCTTGTTTTCTGTCAGTCCCCACCCTCTTACCTTGGCCAACCCCACAAACTCAAGCTTTGGGTCCAAAACAATCTGGCATCTCTGAAATGGAGTGACTGTTTACAGACAAAGTGGCCAGGCACCGCCAGCCAGAGAAGGGACCGAGCCCCACCCCCATGCCTGCTGGCTCTGAGAAAACGCCTGTTTATCTCCATTTTTATGGCAACTCTTGGCTTTCAGGCCCTATTTGTGCTTTGTCCCTGATCCTAATTGACCTATTGGGTAATGAGGTTCAGCCCGAGGCAAATGGGTTTTCATGCACAATGGAAAACACAGGGTCCTCTGCGCCCTAGGCTAGGCCAGCATTTTGACCTTGACCTCTCAAGAGAAAGTGTGGCTGTGAACTCCACCCACACCCAGGAATAAAGGGGTCCAGGGCAAAACGCTGGGGCCAAGGAGGGGACTGGAGGATGCAAAGCGGATGGCCTGTTCTCTTTCCTTTCTGGACCACTGGGACTCTTTCCTAGAGAGGAGAGAAGAGGGAAGGAATTGCTCTGTCCTTGTCTAAGCAATCTGCAGTTCCCCACCTGGGCTGCCCGAGGAAGCTGCAGGCTGGGCCACCAAGGACACGAGGGAACATGTTCCAGGTGCTCCAGTACGGCTGGGGCAGCAGGATGGTTCACGCCTCTGGCGAGCTGGGGTCATTCTTAGTCCCCAGGGATCTGTGAAGAGCCCCAGCCCCCAGCAGGATTGCTGGGGAGACAGGAGGCAGAGGCTGAGTACAGACAGGACTCTTACAACCCTGATGGATGGAAGCAGAGGCCAGAGTGAGGCTTTCCTGGTGTCTTACCTGCCCCTTCTGAACTGTGGGTCCTATTCTTGGGTTTCAAGGAAGAATGGTCCCCCCTGGACTGATTACTGCTGACACAGACCTCAGGTGTGGTTTACCTGGAACCTGCTCTGGGAAAATGAACTCACAGTCATCATAGCAATAAGTGCTTGGGGAAGACATGGGAAGGCAACCTGGGAAGGCTGGTCAGAGCCTGCAGAGACCGCCCCAGCAGCCCCGCCAGCTCTGAGGGACCCTCATCCCCAGCAGGCTGGTCATAGGGTACCTTCCCTGTCATGGGGACTTGAAGCCCAAGAGGAGGTGCTTGGCCAGTGAGGTCCAGTCCCCTTCTCCCTCTGCAGCATCTTGTATCCTTTACCTCTATGACGGTTACCATGGCTGCTCCAGTATCCACACAGAATTACCACAGGCCTGGCTTGTGACTAGCACTGACAAATCAATGGTGAAAACCACAGTTTGGACCCTGAGGGGTCATCAAGACAAGCAGGGGACTGGAAAGAGGCCAGAGAGGAGAGGCTGCCACTCAGGTGGAGGGGAAGTCCAGGTGTTGGGAGGGCACCTGGAAGAGGGGAGTCCACTGCAGGGTGTGGGGAAGACAGGTGTCCTGGGGTGCTGGGAGCTGGGGCATGAGGAATGTCACTTCCAGGAGGAGAGAGGAGATACTGGCAGAGAAGGACATACCTGCTGGCTGGAGCTCACCAGTGTGGGAACACCATCTAGTTCACAGATGAATCCCCATGGGTAGCCCAAGAATCCTGGTGCCACAAGACCTCCCTTGAGAGTTGGCTCTTGGGCGAATATGTCCCAAGGCCTGGAATTGAGTGCATACTGGTTTCAGCTCGGCTAGAGGGGAGCATCTGTGTGCACCTGCAGAGTGTGACATGGGGACAGGGAGTGGCAACCAGAGGTGAGGCTGCCCAGGTGCACAGCATCAGACCCAGAAGCACCAGTTGGGCCAGGTCTGGGTATTTTCGCTTTCTCCTGAGGGTCAATGGCAGAATGGGGCTGTGACCTTTAATCTTGATACGCTGACTTCATTGGATTAAGAAATGCAGAATAGATTAATAAAGTGCACCCCGGGGCATGTGTCCAGTGTGGCCTTGGCCCCTCACCTATTCAGCTCTGGTGCTGTGCCTCTGCTCTGCTTCCCAGATGCAAGAACCAAGCAGCTTTGCCCCACCACATTCTTCTGCCATGATGTTTTCACCTTGGAGCCATCCACCCATGGACTGAAACCGTCCTATCCCGGCCCTCCTCTTATGCTTTCCCTTAACAAACAACAGGTTACAGGGCCTCATCTGCTCAAGTGTCAACATTCCCTGCTTTGACTCCTTTCCAATCTCCTTGGCTTCTGTATTTAAGAGAGAGAGAGAGAGTGGGGGAGAGAAAGAGAGAGGGGAGAAGGGAAAGAGGGAGAGAGAAAGACAGAAAGAGAAAAAAAGAGGGGGGAGAGAGAAAGGGAGAGAAACAGAGAGAGAGATTGGATTATAATGTAAACACAGAGAACGGTAATCCCCTGGGCCATGTCCCAGTATGGCAGAGCTCCAAGGCCATTGCCTCATCATAGGGACAGAGGCCTCCAACAGTGCCCCACTGTGGCTTTTGTTTGACCAGGCCCTTCAAGCACACCACAACTCAGCAATTCAAATCCTGGGCAGAGTCACATCACCACACACCCACCAGATGTCGCTAATATCTCACACTTTGGTCATGACAGGGGCAAAGGTCTCATTTCACTCAACAAATATTAATTAAGCAACATTGTGAGTATTGTGTGCTGTGCTGAGCACTTTGTAGATAAAAATTCCTTGCTTACAGGATCATTTTTAGAATAAAAGGCACCATATAAAATAAAAGGTCTCTCAAGACTTGTTTTCTGTGGAAGTGAAAATGTGTCACTAGCTATGGAGGGTAAAACTGGAATTAAAAATCTGGGACCTCTTTGAGCATTGTTGTGAGGGCCTCCTGCTGCCTGTCTTGTAGTCAAACTGTGTTTTACGCTGGCTGACAGAAACCTCCAGAGTCTGTAATGACCAAATTTGTAATCATATTTCTGCATCTCAGCCACTGAAGGAATCCGTGAAGTCACAACTGCAAACACGGGATAGAAAGGAAGAATGTCCAAGCCTCCGCTGATGGTCTCTGGGAGGCCTTGCTGCCCAGAAGGCTGCTGTATGTTGGATAGAGCTTCCAGAGGACTTGTGCTTTGAAGCCACTGCACATGGCTATACTGGGAATGGTTGTAGATTGCACCTGGAGGCTTAAAGCCTCACTGCTTGTCAACCAAAAGCATATTTCTTCATGGCATTCAAAATAACTTTGACCCTGATGAAATCTGAGAATGGGTGGGGTTGAAGGTTCACTGTCTCTTGCATACAAGTCAGACTTGGTGCAAAGATATTATTATTAATTGCAAATCTATGTTTAATGGACATCTCAAACCAACCTCTAACCCGTGCTTTTCCTGTTCTTCAAACATGCTGTCTTCAAGGTCTTTCTCAGTACAATTACATAGTTACATTTCTATTATTCTAGCTGCTCAAACCAAAATCTTTGTGGTTGACCTTAACTTCCCTGTTTCTTTAGCTCCTTTTAGTTTTCCAGACAGGGTTTTCCTAAATTGCTAAATTGCTCAGGCTGGGTTTGAACTAGAGATTCTGCTACTTCAGATTCCCAGAGTGCTGGGTTTACAGCTGTGCACACTCTGGGCTCCTTGCTCCTTAGCCAGTCCATCAGCAAAGGATGTTAGAAAACCTTCCAAGTATGCCCACAGCTATTCTTCATCATACCCCACTACACCACAGTCTGGCTGAAGTCACCATTGTGAATAGCTTCCTGGTGTTTCTGCATCCACCCTCACCCCTCCTGGTCATGGGGGTCATGTCATTCTCTTGAACTTTCCAATGGCTTCAAAGTTTTCTCCCGGTATGTGTCTTGAAATTTCCCTGTTAGGAAAATATCTCTCATATTGGATTAGGACCCTGCCAGATAATCTCAGCTCAATTTTATTACATATTTGAAGATAATCTAAAAAAAAGAAATAAAGTCATAGTCCTATGTACTGACTGGAAGATAGGAAGTCCTAGAACTTCCAATCTTAATTCCGGGGAGACACAATTTAATCTACAATAAAGACCTTCCCTGGTCGCCCTACTGAAAATTTCATCCATCCTTTCTGGCCCTGCCAGAATTCTTTCCATGATTTAGCCTTTTTCTCTTCTGAATTTTTTAACCATCTCATGTATGACCACATATTTTACCTGTTTATGATCTGTCTCTTCTATGGAATTGATGTTCTGAGAAGGGAGAGTTTCATTTTGTTTGTGATTTTTTTCCCAGCATCTAGAATACTACCTGGCTCATAGTAGATGATCACAGTAGTTGATGTAGCCCGTTGCAGATCAGTGCTAGCATGCTTACATTATGGGAGGCAGACAGAGTGCATGGCTGATTTATGGAAAAACATTCACCAAGTGTAAAGTCAGGCCTGAGATGAGCTGTCTCTCCTTTGGCCTCTCTTGCTTTTCTGCCTTACAAAGGAAACTTCAGCTCTGCCGAGGACTGAGTACAGGATCAGCAGTGCAGTGCTCAGAGTGACTTCTAAATGAATCCAGAGACCCCCACAGGCTGAGCACCACGAGTGGGCAGCCTGCGCTACTCAGGCCCTTGTCAGAAGTGGCCATACTGCCTTAATGTCAGTGGAAGCCCACAGCTTGGCAGGTGGAGTTGCTGTCCAACAGGTCCTAGCCCATGGTCCCAGCACAGGGATGACCAAGAAACGGAAAGGGTATGGCCAAAGAAGGGAATTTCACGGAGAGTTCATATCAGAAGACATGAACATACCCAAAGTCTGCCTGGGTGTTTCTCTTCCTCTGTTAATAGCTGAACATTAGTAAGAACCCAGCTTGGCATGCTATATATGCAGCCATCTTTGTTTAGATAAACTAGCAAAATTTAGAGTTTGCCCCTGCTTTGCATGCAGGGATTCCAAGAGAAAACATTTGCATCTCACTCTAGCAGGCACAGAGGACTGCATTGTCCCTTTAATTTTCATAATTACTCTGTGGCAGAGGTGTTGCTATTATCTTATTCACCCATAACGGGAATAAGGATGAGAGAAGTTCATCCATGCATATTCAGTGGTGGAGTAAAAATGTACATGCAAATCCCCTCGCTTGCATCCTGCATTAATGACAATAATGAATGATCACTGAGTATGTACTAAGTACCAGGAATTGTGTTAAACGCATTATACACTTCCTCATTTTCTCTCTCACACAATAGTATTTTAGTCCCCATTTAGGAGTTGGAAAATAGCAGCTGAGAACAAGGTGGAAGCATTCCCCAGTTCTCCTGGTTCTGGATAATATAAGGTGGTTTCCTAGAAACAGGTGGGGTCTGTTGTAGGAATGTAGATTGGCGATAGGGTGGGCCCAGTGTCAGGTGGAGTCATCAAAAGGACTTTGGGTGGACCTAGCCTTGCTTACAGGTTCTGGGTGGCATGTGTTGAGCAGGTGGAGCAGGTGGAGAAAGGCCTGGCCAGACCCAGGTGCTGGGGCAGTACACCGGCCTGGGGATGGGGCGAGCTGGGCCCATGGCTGGAAGCCAGAAGAGGGTGCAGCCAGGAGCTTGACAACCCAAGGACCTGCCTGCCAGAAGGCAGGCAGTAGCAGGCGTGGCACTGGGAAGCAGCCCCGGTACTGGTTCCAGGGCTCATCTGTGTACTCATGGCAGGGGTGCAGAGTCAGCACTGGGCACAGGACAGGGAAGGCACTCCCTTCCGGCCTCCGCCCATGGCCTTTTCCCTTCCTTCTGAGCCTAGCCCAGGTCAGCTGAATACAAAAGAGCATGAACAGTTATTTCCTGCATCAACCAAGTCACTTATATAAAGCCCCAAGCAAACTAGAAGGTGAATCCAGTCTTGAACCTGTGGATCTACTCCAACTTCTGAAAAGCCAGGGCTGTGAGGGCCCTTGCAAGTGTGCAGCAGAGCCCTCAGCTGTCCCTGAACAGAACCATTCCTGCGGACTGCTCTTAGGTCCGCTCAAGAAGCTCTGGTGGAAGAGAGCTCACTGCCCTCAATTCCAGAAGCCTGGGTTCTTCCTATTAGGGCTGGCATGCATGCACACACACACACACACCTTGCACACAGGGCTATTTTATATGCATATATATGCATGTTAGCAGTCTGGCTCCAAGATTTAACACCTTAAGAATCCTTGGGTAAGCAAGTTAAGTTTCAGATACAATTATTTGGCCAGTGTTTGGTGCATGCTATTTTCAATAGTCATGTTAATTAGTGGGAATCAATTTATGTTCATGTGCAGAATATCCATTTCAAGGGGTCACAAGCGCTAAGTCTCCCAGGGACCGCTGCCTGATCTCTTTGGCTTTGGATGGGTTATGGAGAATTTATGTACAACTGAGGTTTTCTCCCACAGCATAGTGGGTGCTATGGAAGGGTTTTGAGCTGGGAAGAAACATGATGAGATTTGTTTTAGGAACACAAATATCTTTGAGGGCAGTTTGGGTGCTGTATTGGGGGACATTCAAACTAGGGGAAGGAAGATGAGAGAGGTTACCATAATGACTAGAGTACTGGCCTGAAGCTAGACAGTTAAGTGGCCAGTTAAGGGGCACAGCAACTGGAGGAGTCAGTGAGCAAGGGTTTTGGAGGTGAGGAGTGAAGACTGCAGTTTTGGACTTGACTGGATGGTGACAGTACTCAGGATGCCTGGATGTACCTGAGAAAGGGTGTTCAGAACCACTAATGCTGCAGAATGTCAGGAATTCCTGCCACTGCGATGGAGGCTGACTGTTTTCTAGATTTCAGTGTCTGCTTTATTTTGCTGCTGTTCCTGGTTTTGGTCTGGACTCTAAGAACTACGAAATGATTGCAGAAATTTTCTCCAATGGTGATTGTTTTCTTTCTGTTTTCATTCAAGTTCTAGCTAGCAATTGTAGACTCGAACCATGAGGACAACTTGGGAGTTGGCAAATAATCTGCAAGCAGGAATGGGACATTCTGGGTCCTCTGCAGAGGACAGCTCCACAGCACTCCCTGTGGAAGTAGCTTTAGGCAAGGTGCCACCAAGGCTGTGTTGCCTTCCAGAGTCTGAAATGGTCTCCGTTCGCCCCCTGGCCTGGCTCAGTCTTGGCATGGAAGTAACATGTGAGGAGAACCAAGTTCTCTACTCTAAGCTGGGGGGAGGGGCAGGAGGCTACAGAGCTTCCTCTGGAACTACCACGAGGAGGAGTGAGGTAACCTTGTGGCAGAAACACTCATGAAGCTAACCATAGGGAACATAAGCCATCCTTGGAAGGCCCCAGGTTCTAGGAGAAGGAAAAGTAATTAGAGACCACAGAAAGGCCAAAAAGTAGGTTGAGTTCCTCCTTAGCAAGCATGGAGTCTCCATAAGAGAAACAAAACCAAGAGATCCAACTGACCCAGCTGTAAGCCTTGTTGGGATAGGGGTCTCAGTGTGTGGCTCCTTGTCTGGTGTGCCTCACCTATAGCAGTATTTCTTGAGCTGGAAAGAAAAACCAGTGATTTTCTATTGAAGTACAAGGAATTTGGGCTGCTTCAGTAACAGAAATGTAGGTATCACTAAAGAATGTGAGCAATTTAGTGTATCTCTAAATTCTTAAAGCTCCAGGAATCTCATTGATTTAAAGCAATTTTATGAAAGGAAAATATACAGGTTGCTCACTGGGGATCCAAGAAGACTTTGGACAAAGGCTGGGACCTGATATGGAGCCTCATGCTCTGAAGTCCAATTCTGCAGCTAGTGCATAAGGGCCAGGACCCAAAGATCCAGTCTGAGGTTTGCTAATTTGAAGAAAATCTGCTGGTATCCTTAGTAAAGGGAGCCTAGGGTTTCCCTTTTCCAACTTTTCCTGCATGGCTCCAGATTCTGGAAGGACCCTGTGGAGTCAGCCCCACAGATGAGATGACTATGGAACCCTGACAAATGCAAAGCTCAGGGCGGCTCCTTCCTGCTCCCGCTGCCTGTTATAGGGGCACTGCCCCTGTGCGCTCTTGTCTCAGAGAGGTGCCACTTCCTAGTGACTAAGAACTTGGAGGAATTGACTCCAACTCATCTTTACTTTTGCCCATACAAAGAGAAGTTTTTTGCATGGGTAGGTGACAACAGTTGCTTCTGCCTGGAACAGTGTGTGGCTCCTAGAAGGACAGGCATGGAAAGCACAGGTTACCTTAGAAATCTTTGACTACAAGCTGCATGGATCACTAGTCTCCATTTTTCACCAGAAACAGCAAGACATGACTACTCCAGAGTTCAAGATGGTGAGATGTATACTCTTCCTGTAGGGAAAGGTCAGCTTGACCCAGATGAGCAGGACACATAACTGACTGATAAGGAAGGAGAAGATTCTGAGCAAGGACGTGGTGTGCCACTTGCCCGAGCTTCACTAGCACCCTGCTTTTCTACTCTGTCTACCTGCAGCAATCACCCTCAGCCATCAGGGGCTCTATCGAGATCCAAAGTACCCATCCCCAAGCTGGCGGTTCTCTTAGTTCCTGGCCCACTGAAGTGGATTAAGGTGATTCCCCCAAATCTCAGAATGAGAACATTGATGCCATTTCCAACACAGGGAGCTGAGAGTGGGTGATCATCTGGTGGCGGGGTAACTGGCCAGGCTCCTGTGGCTACCTGAGACCATCTTCATCCACATGCATCTCTTTCAGTGAGCAAATGACTTCTGACTTCCAAACTAAGTATCACACAGTGCTGGAACATGTCCTAGTTGGCTCATAACATCATGGAAAAAGCAAGACGTGATAAGGCATGAATAGTAATCTTTAACATAGTCTTATATTTGGAAAGGCAATTAAAAAACACTTTAAAATACAAGATAAAGTAACAGTTACTTATATAAGTTTTAACCTTATATTGCTTGGCCATTTGTACATATAAATTATTGCTTACTAGCTTTGATAAATATACAGCAGAGTCATATATACAGAGGCAGAAAGCATGAAATATGAGAAAGAAAACACTGTTAATGGCAATTCTGGTAATTCCACAAATGTTTCATATTTACCAGTTATAATGGTTGAAAACTGTGAAGTGTAGTCCCTGAGAAGTTAGGTAGACACCCCGACTGCGGGTTTTCTATCTTCTAATTGTTAATGCAAGCTGACAATGTCACAGCAGTCCTAAGCAATGATACATTAAAAGGCAAGATTCCTTGCTTATGGTCATCCATTTCAACCCAGTGTTTAATAACAGTATAATATGAATACAATAAATAGGCTATGCAAATAAATATTACTCTGCTAAAAAATGTTTAGTATATACAGCTTTGCTTTTATACAGTAGTACATTTTCATCTAACTTTTTGGCAATTTTTAAAAACACTTTGTCTCCTACCAGTCTGAAGCAGACTTGGCCTGCTCACTAACAAGCAGGCTGAAATTTTAAGGACATGTCTTTGAAGCATTTGGATAAAGTCTCGTCGGACAATTGCAGTCAACTTGATCTTACAAACTTTTAGTATTTTTGCCCAGTTTTCGAGAGGCCTGGACTGGTTGTGCCATAGAATTCAGGGTTTGCAGTGTATGTGTTGGCCACAGCAAAACTGTAGGGCTCGGATTCAGCCAGCAGTGAAGGAGCAGCCCCGGGAGCAGGAGTGTCTCCAGCATTCTCTCCCCATGCATCTGTTTCTTCCCCACACAGAGATGAGGTGTTTATTCTCATGCTTTTAAATTCAGTGTACATGCCATACTATCTGCTTGAGGATACTGGTCTAGCAAAATGAATTTATTCTAAACATAATTAAGGATACTAGAAAAAAAGTACATTATAATATGCATGAGTACAACCATTTGGCAATTATATAACTGACAAGAGTGAATTTAAAACATGTAGTCTATGGAACATCTGCAAATGTGTACAAAGTAATTGGGAAACAAATAAAAGGGAAAAGTTGCAATTCTGTCAGCAGGACAGAATTGCACTAACTGCTAGGCAGGGCTGGCTCGCTGTGATGTCAGTGTATCCGAAGGCCCCCAGGACGGCTGGGGACTGTACTGTAAGGGGAAGAACGCACTTTGAGGCGCCTGCATGAGCCCTTTTGGTGAAGATTTTCTGAAGAGATGGAGATTTTCTGCAATCATAAAAATTCTAAAAGCTAACAGGAAACCCTTCTAGTCAGAGCAAAGCAGATTCTGTGGAGGCCTCGGTGAGCACCCAGGGAGGGCAAGGGCCCATCCTCCCAGGAGGGCATGTACAAGTCCCGCTATGGCCTGCTCACCAACAGACAGCTGCGGTCCTCGGGGACAGCTTTCTGTGTAGCAAAATGTGGTTCCCACAATTCTGCCTGCCAGATCTCCAGACACAGTTGTTAAATTTCAGAAACACTAAAAAATTTTAGATGTTCAGAAGACAGGTATGGCAAAACAAACAAAATCCTCCCTTTCTTTCACTCTCAAGCAAAAGGTTGACAAGCACCACTTTTTCCCAGCCTGTTTACGCTCACAGCGTGAAGCACACACCAATAGCCATCCAAAATGTGTTCAGGCACAGTGAACCTGTGGCTTTGTGTGGCTAAGTGTCAGATCTGATCTGGCGTCTGAGCAGCATGTGCTCGGCTGAAGCAGATTCCCACTGAAAATTAGTCCTTTAAAGGCCATGCTCTACTTGAGGCAATGTGGATCTAATGTAAATAAATCAAACTGTAAAACAGTGACAATGTCAAAATGGCCTTATGTGATCACACCAGTCAAACCCTGATCACTAGCTTGAAGAAAAGACATGCAGGGTGTTTGTGCCGTGAGTCCATGCTGTTCTCAGTGACTGCTGAAGCGAGGGCTTGTCTATCAGGAACATGTCTTTCCCGATGCTATGGCTCTGCCCTCCCCCAGTAGGTCTCACTTTCATCAGCAGTGGTATGTAGCGTGTCTCTGAGTGGACCAGCTGCGGATGGAGCATTTCTAAAACCCTACACATTTTTGGTAATGAAGTGTCATATGCTGAGCCAGACTGAGTCCGTCTGAAAGTCCTGTCAGAAATGCTCTCCACGTGGTTTGTTCCCGCACTATGTTAAGTTCACTGTGGCCCCTGAGCCCAGGGAATACCACTGCTTTTAAATAAAGGCCTCCAAAGCAATGGACATACTTCAGATATGAGGATGAGTGAGGTGCTGATGAGACAAAAAGGAAGCAGGCCTGTACTGGTCGCTACTTTCCTAACCAGTGAGCCAACAGAAAATTTTAGCAAGGGACAGGGTCTTGCATTTTAGCCAGTGACAAGTATTTAGCTATCAGGAATGACTGGATTATTTTAACCCAGTCTTTTTTATTCATCTGAGGGTTAAGGGAAACCCTCTACCCAGTCCAGGAGAAAAAAGTCTTACTTGCTAGAGGAGGCCCAATTTGTAAAAATAGGTATCAGAAAGACTCAGAAAAGTGAGACTATGAGGAAAAACACAAAAAGGCAAATTATAGCAAGACTTCCTGTTTCGAATGGAAAGTACAAGAAAGGGCTCCTCTAAATCTCCAACATAAGTAAGTCAGACATCTAGACATTTCTGGGCAACGTTTTATTTGCCCGAAGACTGGTAATCCCCACTATCCTATTATGTCGCTCTAGTTAGCGCTGAGTGCTTCACACACACAATTCCTCTCTCTCACTGGGCTGTCCTCACTGCATCGCATAGGCATCGCACCTGCGCAAGGGCTGAAAAACACCAGGGCTTCATCAGACACAGAGCACAGACGTTTGTGATCCTCACCTCCGTGAGCCGTTTCTGAGCATACACAGTGTGCTCAGGCACTGTGCATATACAGATCACACTGGGCCGAGTGAAAAGTAAGAGCCTGCTTACAAACATGAAAGAACCCCCAGGAATGAAACAAGGAGTAGACTGCTTAAAGACTACTTTTTGCCTACTGGCAAAGCAACTATGTCTACCTTGCCTATAGAAGCATATCAGCTGCACAGATGCTAACTGCACCTGCAGTCATATACTGTAAGTGATTGCGATGCAAAGAAGTGTGTGCCTTGGCGTTTCTCATCGGCACAGTGGAGCGGGACTGCCAGTTACCATCCACAACTCCCCAGGCTCACGTGGCTTTTGTGATGTCAGAGTTTGGGTGGAGAGACAGCTCCCCCTGTGTGGATGTCTAGAGATGCCCTTGCTTGTTTTTGGGTGTTCACAGTCCTCTGATGATCTGAAGGCGGTAACCTAATGTCTTCTTGCTGCAGGCATACTCTTATTGAAGCATCTGTTCGTTGTGTGTCAGGCTGTGTTTTCTCCTGTTGAAGCCAGCACATCTTAAATTGAAACCTGGATCAGATCAGCAATTGGTAAGAAACGAGGCTTCTCTGTTCCAAGAATGCTGCCAGGTCTTCCTTCTTCCTCACTCCAAGAGCATCGTGGAGGGGCCTCTCCCATCCCTGGCAGCTGATATCACTTCCTGAACACGCTCTGGCTGCCTTTCCTGTGCACCTTTTGTGGTGTGCTGATAAAACTCAGCAACTTCTTTTCTCACAGGAAGCAACGTGCTGGGCAGAGACCTTCCTGTGGCTCAAAGTGCAGCAGTCACAGGAGGCGGGTGGCAGCTCACGCCCTCGGCTCAAGCCTGTGGGACAGCTCGAACAGGGCCTGCTGGCTATCGATGACATACAGGTGGGTAACGTAGGACTTCAGCTCCTGGTGTTCCTTTGGAGACATGTCACTTCCTATTAATATTTTAGAGGAAAAAAACAAAAATCAATCTCATGAGAGCAATGGTACTATTTCTAAGTACCAGGAAACCCGCATCAGTAGTTGGAATCCTGGAAGCACTGTCCTTGTCTAAGAGCACAAATGCCTCGGGAGAGATTCCTAAGGTTGGGAAGTGGACAGGCACAGTATCGGCAGCACATCTTACCTGCCAGTGCATACTGTTGAGAAATCGTAACACTGCCCTTCTCCACAGATGAGGACAGTGAGTAGTCACACAAGTGGCACCAGCAGGATATGAAAATAGGCCCCGTGGTTTCTGAGTCCAGGCTCTGACCCCTGGTACTGTGCAGCCTTTCATATCAACTGCCCATTTGAGCAGCCTGGGTGGCTCATGTAGCGTTGAATGTTCAGGAATCCAGCAATTGACTTAGCATATGAACAACAAGCACTCCCATACCTTTTCTTTTTTTAGGTTTTGTATAATTCCATACATTTTGTATAATTCCATCTTAATTTTGGGAAAAAAAGATTTAATGAACAATTGAGCAAACACATACCACAGAACCGAACCTAAAGGATGGCCAACAGGCAGAGCAGGAAGGAAGTAGGAGCAGGGGCTGGAGCATGGGCAAGGACGGGGCAAGGGATCTTTCCACAAACAAACCCAGGGCAGTCATAGAACCGAGGAGGGGCCACAAGAGGTGCCAGTGTGCTGTGAACTCGTATGTGCTGTGCTGTGCTAGTGACAAGTCTGATAAGAAAGCAGAGATCAAGTACGTGGACAATGTACAAGGCCAGTGCAGGAGGTGAAAAGAATAAAAAACAATGCAACTTGCTCTGTCGGGAGATTGGTTTAATAGCACTGTGGTGAGACAGTGTGGATGTGAGGGACGGTGACACTGCATCCTCCTTCTCCATGGGATTAGGGGCAGGGTGTGACACTGGAGCACAGTTTGAGCAGAAGGGAGGGGACCACAGGAAACTGGGTATTTTATTGTAGCACATTTTTTTATATTGGTACCAGAGATCGAACTCATGACCTCATGCTTACCAAGCAAGTGCTTGAGCCACTGAGCTAAATCCCTGGCCCCTTGTATCATATTTTTCTCTAGGTAAAAATCTCTTCTCTTCTATGACAAATATGTTTTGTTGTCATTGTTTTTTGGTATCGTGGATCAAACTCATAATCTTGCACTTGCCAGGCAGGCACTTATGCTGCTGAGCTAAATCCTTGGCCTAACAAATATGTTTTATGTAGAAATAAGATTTTTCTGTTGTGAGTGGTTTGTGACTCTTAAGTTTAATAGCAAAGGTTCCTGATTTCAGCAAATAAAAGTACTAGGTGTTAAAGTTTTTGCCACAGCTAAAAAGCTGTATTATTCTAGAATGCTGTGGCTGAAAGGCATTGAGAAGCTGCTTGTTTTTTGGTTTAGTTCACTTCAGTTTGGAAAACATGATGCTATAGAGATAAAATTGCTGTTAGCGTACAAGTCTTAAAAAGAAGGTAGAATGGTCCCAACAATGACAAATGACATGTGTGGCACTTTATAATTCATAACTGACTTGAGTAACATTACATAATTTTAACCCAAATGTTGACATTGGTTTATTAGCTTAGATAAGCTGTTAAAATAAACTCAGATAATTCAATTCCAACCCAGTTTTTAAGGTACATAAAGATGTGAATACAAACTGCCTTGACAGTGTTTTTTTGTTTTTGTTTTTGAGACAGGGTCTTGCTACATAGTTTAGACTGTCCTTGAACACTGTCCTTGGCCTCCCTAGTATGGAGACTACTGTTCCTGACTTTGATAGGGTTCTAAATTTCTCCTTTGTATAGTGCTATACGGGCAAATGAGTGGGAGGTTCAGGGCCTGCAAAGCCAGGGTAACCTTCATGCCCATACTGAGAACACATATAAGCTAGCACCTCTTGGTAAATGCAGGTTGATGTCTTAGAATTAGCTAAATATCCAAAAAAAAAGATGAAAGAAATACTCATCAGCAACAATATACTTGTATATTTGGATGAATGAATCTCTATGATGATGTCAGTTGTTACTGTTTCTACTATAACTGCAGTGTACTTATATAATAAAGAATTCTATGAGTATATATCCAGTGATATTAAATTGATGTAACTATTTAGAAAAAGTAGGCTCTGTGTTTACAATTTTCCTTTTGACAAAAAAAAGTTTAGTACATATAGAAGCTGAGTTACTAATTGGCTTTTTGAAAAGACAATATTGCCAGCCAAGAGCAGCACTGTACAGAAAAAAATATTTTAGAATGTGTACTAGCTAGGCACATGGTGACACATGCCTGCAATTTCAGCAGTTGGAAGGCTGAGGCAGGAGAACTGCTGCCAGTTGGAGCCAGTCTGGACTACTTAGTGAGTCTAAGGCCAGGACTGCAAAGTTAAGACCTGTCTCAGAAAAACTAGTCTCATGCCCTCAAAAATAAAAAGAACATTTACCAAATAGTATGTAATACTTTGCTTGGGAGGTGGGACTTTTTCTTTATACACTGCAGTACTTCCTGTTAAAATTTTTATATGTATGCCCTTTATGTGTATATAATTTGCCCAGAGTGAAGCAAAGGGCGAGAGTGAGTGAGTCAGAAGGTCTCAGTTTGACCAGTGGCTTCTTGCAGCAGCCTCTCACAGCCTCAGCTTTCTGTCCTGCACCTATAGGGTTAATAAGCCCATTGGCTAGGACTGACCTCACAGTTCCTGCCTATGGGAAAGCTCCTTCAACTCAGTAAAGTCGATTTCCTTCCTTCCTGCAATGCATTAACATCATTTAAACACATTGTAAGTGATGCCTGAGACTTAAAATGGAACAAATATTCTTACATACACAGACTCAGTGGGAAGCCTACACATGTACTCAGATAAATATGTTTTCTGCAGAAAGGCAGCTCTAGACAGGAAGGTTTTTCTGGAGAGAATACTGGGAAGGCTGCTTTGGGCACTTTTATAGACTACAGTCCTGTTCCAGTAAGGCCCTTGGTAAGGAGGTCAGGGCGAGGCTCACCCAGATAAACTCAGCAGTTAATTAAAGTACAGGGGGAGCGAAGTAAGACTTTCTGGGGCAGGATAGGGTGGGGAGCCCTGCTTGTCTGCAGTCCCTCTGACAGGGTAAACTTGCTTCCATGAGGGGATAATGATCTGCCATATCCTGTCTTCCTCTAATCCCAAACATCCCAGTGAGGAAACATAGTGAGAATCTAGACTATGTACACAATATGCATATCTATATACATAATATACTTTACAAGCTGTTCACATTTATTACCACCAAATACTTGTGACAGTAAGTCAGGACCAATATGTAGGCAATTTACACTTCACACCTGACTTCAATTACTCACCAAACTGGTTAGTCCGGCAGTGTCTCAGGGTTCGCACAGTGTCTGCAATCATGTGCTGCAGGGTAACAAAGGAAGCACATCAGCGGAAGGAGGGGTCACTTAGGGTGTTGCAGAAGTAGCAGTGGCTTCTGGGATGGACAGAGTTTACGACCATGCATGGATAGTCTAACACCGAATTGGACGTAAATGGATGAGCTATACTTAGAACATTTAAATGATTATGATGTGCTTGAATCATGGAGAATATTTTAGTGCTTGTTTGCAAAAATAGTGACTCCTAAACTGTACAGATTCACCAGGGGAAAACACATGGTGAAGAAAGAAAGCCTTTGCAGCATCCCCCTTCTAGCCTTGGGGAGTTTCAGTCTCACCACACTGCACAGCATGCACTGGGATTGTGTCACTATCATTGCTGTTGGGCTCATCGTCTCCTCTCCATCAGGTACCACTAGAGGTACCACCTCCTCTCCATCAGGTACCACCTACCATGTGTGATACACACACAATCACAGAGATGTGCTAGAAGGTTTTATGTGCTAAAAGGCTTAAATGGTGGCAGAAAGTGAGGTTCTTAGGAAAGATGAACATTTTCTACAGCATCAACGTCTTTACCATATAATTTTTTGTTTCTAATTTATAATCCCTCTTAAAGTCTTTGGTATTTTCTCTGATGTCTTCACTGATCTCCAGGCAGAAGTCTTGCTCAATTTGCAGCTGCTATTAACACCATTCCATCACCTCCTACTTCAGTATTTGTATTTGTTTTCTACCTATTTCTGCCATTTTTAGTCTTCCATAATGAAAACACAGTGTTTTGGAAAAGACCAAACTCCTCTACCATTCCTTTTACACAGGTGCCAGAGTAATCTCTAAGTACCGTTGTCATCACGCTCTAGTCCTGGCAGGATCTGCATCAACTCCTCACATTATTTCATATTGAAATCCAAATATCATACTGTTATTCAAGCATTGACATCACTCATTGTCTATCCCTCCAGAGGTCGCAAGAGGCCCCCATCGTTCATGTCCTGCCTGCACACAGCCAACACTCAACGAATTCCTGCTGAAAGTATAATGTTAACACTAAAAACTGTCTCCCTCAAAATCCAGCAGAACGACAGACATGTTTACTTGAATATGACCTACTGGTTAAATTGTTCTCAGAACTGTACTGCTAATGTACTTCCACTCAATAGTGGAAAATTAAATGGGGCAGTGATTAGAGCAGCAGTTCGAGCGTCATTTGCAAAGGAAATGAGACCTGACTCATGTCTGTGTAAATGCATTGTTAAATTTCCTTCCCCAAATTTTACCCCAATTCCCAGGACACTTGTCTCGTTTTAAGCTGTGGTGTCACATTGATTTCTATCGTGTGCATTTGCACAGCTCATGAAAGGCTCAAGCTGATGTAAGGCTTGGTACCTAATGTAGCATTGAAATCTGAGTCCTGATTCTCATCTTCAGGCTTTCTGAAGTAGGGAGGGCGGGAGATATGATAAATGATCATACTCGTAATACTGAGGGATGAGACAGAAAGGAGAAACCCTTTGTTTCTTCATCATTTGATAGTTTGAGATAGAAACATTTAAAATGCTGAGGCAGCAAGGAACTTAGCCCAGGAAACAATAGAAATCTTAATAGACCCAATGAGCACTTCTGGATCTGCATGTGGTCTGATTTAATGTGTTGGCCTGTGTCAGCCAGATAAAGATAATACATTGAATTATCTGCTAGCTGGCTTAAGTTAATATCCATCATGAAGAATTGGCTTCTTGCAAGTTAATTCACTTAGGTTCTATTGGTTCATTATTGTGAAAGATGATCCTGTTTTAGCTTCAGTAAAATCCTATCCTCTGCTAAGAGACATTCTTTTAATATACTGCCTCTACTAGGAAGGGCAGTCTCTTTCTCCAGCAGCCATGTGTACCAAAGGTCTGGGTATGATATAAAGTTGATTTGTCCTTTTGGAGAAGATTCCAACTTCACCCTGTCTTCTGCATGTAAGCAGGGGACAGCCCTTACGAGGAGGCATGCTGCATCTGAAGTGCTGTGCTATCTGATTTGAGGCCTGGAGCTCACTGGTACCACAAAATCTGTCCTCGTTATAAAAGACGTGCCAGCAACTGCCTGATGGTAGTGTGCACGTGCTGTGAGCCTGCTGTGTGCACGCACACTCAGCCCATTTTCTTATCCCTTTAAAAAAATATTTTTAGGGATTTAAAATAGAATATTATTTTATCCTATGCTATTTCATTGAAGTTTCTTAAAGAACTAAAGACACAATTACTGACCCTAGTGCAGTCAGTATCATTAAGGCTTTGTTTTCATCCCTGTGGTTAGTTGGGATGTTAGTGCATGAAAGCTGCCATTAAAGAGCTTCTGATGGATTGCTGTAGAAAGCAGAAAGGACCATAGGTGGTGGTGAGAAAGAAGGTGTAGGGAGGACATAGGAAATCTTTCTCATGTTTGGTGATACCATCTGAAGGGAATGATATAATGAATTTCGAAGCCCTGGCTCACTTGCGGGAGAAGTTTAGCCGTCAATCTGCTCTTGAAATAGGTAGCAGTTGGCTATAAAAAGTACAGTTGCCTGTCCGCATTCCCTCTGGGTCAGAGGGGAAAATGACTAGACCTCAGGAAATTCTGCTTGGTGTGACAACCCCACTGAACATCTTCATGCCTGCTCCACAGAGCTCACCTGGTGCTCTTACCCAGACCTACTGGTCAGCAGGCAAAGTACGCACTGATCAGAAGCTTTATGTTAATGCAGTCACCTCATTAACAGCAAACACTAGTGATTAACCTGCCTGAAGAAGAGATTTCTAGTGACTCCAGCTAACAGGTGTCCTCTGATTTCAGCTCACACAGCAACTAAAAAGGAACACCTGACCCGCTTCTGGCTGTGTTGGTTTGACTGCAGCATGTAAAACACCTGAGCTCTGATTCTAAGACAGGAGACACACTTGAAAATGTTATCAACATTTCCATTTCAAAAATAACTAGGCATAAAGGGATTGTGATTTAAAGCACCAGTGGTTAAAAGGGAGCTGTGAAAAGGTGTTTGGAGATGTCTGTCAGATGCCGGCTGTGTGGCTCTGCAGACCTGTGCCATGTCCTGTGTGCGGTGGGCTGGCCAGATGATAAGGGCAGAGTGCACGTGCTCAGGAGGCAAAGGCCAGACACCAGCCCTCATCAATACACAGCAGTCTAGTGTGTTCTCTGGTCATGGTCTGTAGCCCTGGCTCAACCAAGCTTTTCTTAAAGGCCTGACCCGGTTTCATGGGGAGCAGGGGTCAGTTGCTGAAAGAGTTTACATAAGTCCATCACCATTACTGACTAGGTCACTCCACGGTCAGGATCCCTGGAGAAAGGTTACCAGGATCAACCTTAACCATGACGGACTGTTTAATCTATGACACTAATGTTCATCTGTCAGAGAAATCCGCTCCTCTGGCTGTCAGTGGGTCTCTCTGCAGTGCTCCTGTATCACGACTGCCCAGGAACCCCTGCTCTGACCATGAGAAGACAAAGCAGCTGGGAACGTCCTGGAGGTCACTCAGGAAGAAGCGTTCCAGGAACACGTGGCAGAATATTGCCTGGGGACCCCTACTCATGAGCAAGGAGACTCTGTGTCAGGGGCTGGTCATGACCTAGCGCTTCCCCTATCCTGCAGATCCCAGACATCCAAGGCTCATGTTTGAGTTTGGGGTAATGGGAACCAACCCATTTCCCCAGGAGGACTTTCTTGCCTGTGCTTCAAAAGCAGCAAGGCTCAGCTCATGACTATAACCACTGACAGGATTTATTTTTATTTCTGGTTCCATAAATAATACTCAAACACTGATGTCAATCTAATGAAGCATCATCTTAAAAAATGGAAAGCACATTTCCATATTGGTTGGTTTTCAAACCCTCTTGCTAGCACACTTCTTTTTAATTGGGATACACTGTGTATTGATAATGTACACTCTGAGCTCTGGTTCAAGGGAGATAAAGGTTACACCATTAGTTTGATGGAGCAGGAAAGACAAGCATACATTTTCTTTTCAGTGAGAAAAAGGAGAAATAATGAAATTTACATACCAGTTTTTCAAAATTGACAAGATTATCCAAAAATGTTTTATTTCCTTCATGAATAAATGTTACATCTGGAAATCAAAAACAAAAAAATATATGTACCATTAGGAATGGAGGATGTAGTAAGGCTAAAGAAGTCCAGAAACAATCCAACTTAGGAATTGTCCTTAAACATTATAGAATTATTCCATGCATTTGGTAAGGAAACTTGAAACTGCATCTGTAGAACACCTAATGTGAAAACACATGATTTGTGCGGGGAAGGGATGGACAGAACTGTGTAACATTACTGAAAGAACAATTTTGTATGTATGGTAAACTGTTTAACTTTAATTTACTGTACAGAAGTTAATGCTATTTTGTAACCTATTTGGTCCATTATACTTTTAATCGGAAGACTGAGCAGAAAATAAATGAATACTTAGAAAAAACAGGATTTTAATATTTATGTATTTGCTTTTCAAAAAATCCCTGACAAGGTTTTTGGGATTTGTGTTATAGAAAAAAGTTAAGTTTCAGACTTAGATGTTTACATTTAAATTTCCTGTTCCCCAGTGGTGTACACTCCCCTGATGGTGTACACTTGACATGAGTGAGGGGCTGGGAATGCTCCTCAGTGGCGCAGCACTTGCCTAACAGGTGCAAGGCCCTGGGCTGCATCTCTAGCGTCGTGAAAAATAAAGTCAATGAAAGGGGTATGTTTGTGCATCTCCAGCATCGTGAAAAATAAAGTCAATGAAAGGGGTATGTTTGAAAATGTCAAGATTTCTGGCTCTGTCTGCTGAGGTAGAAAGAAAGCACCAGTGATGAAAATAAAACAAAGAAAGTAGAATGAAAGTACATGGTGAGGAAGGGAAGATAAATGTGATTCAAGATTTATTAGATTTTAAATGACTGAGGAGCAGAAGGTGCAGCCCAATGGCAGGGCCCTCCTGCAATTCAATCTCCACTGACACCACAGACAAACAAACAAATAAGGTACAGATTTGGGAAGTAGACGCACTAAAGAGTAACTGAAGTTCTGAGAATTACGTATACAAACTGAGATCAGAGAATCCACACTGAGCATGAGGAAAGTCCCACAGACAAGGGTCATAATAAGAAAAACTCATGTCATGTCACGAACATGGAAGGTCCACCAAGTAAAAATGATTTTCAAAAGTCTCACTAAGATAATCTGTTTGAAAGAGGGAAAACAACAGCTATAAACTCCTAGAAACAGAGATCACATTTACATGAAGACTTTTATTTTGGGGATCCACAGGAAGCGTTAAAAGATAGGTGCTCCTGAAACCTGCCCTCAAAACACTGGGCCAGCGAGCTCCGAGCATGGTACAACTGTTTCCAGGGCATCCTGGTACACAGCTTCCAGTATGGCCTGTAATGTTTTCATGAGCTTCTTTTCCTATTTTTTTTCTTTTAAACTGATGTTCTGGTAGCTAAATGACTCACAATTAAACAATCTTCTAATAAACTGGCTCCTATCGTTTGCAATTTTGTAAATGACTGTAAGCTTTCTTTCCATCATAACACAGTGCTTACTTAAAACAATCTAAAGAGGTAGCTTTTCACCTTTTGTGTACAGAAGATCAAATACTGGGCCCACTCTGTCTACACTAAACACCTTGGACCCTGGGCCTCTACTTCCTCCCGTGGGGGCTGGAGGGCCACACTGCAAAGAAGTAGAAGGGCTTGGAGAGGCTGAAGGTTTTGATGCTATTAAATGCAGGTGTGTGATGAGGAGGTAAGGGCTGGGAATTTAGCTCAGTCGCATAAGTGCCTGCCTTGCAAGCACACAGTCATGAGTTTGATCCCTGGTACCACAAAAAAAAAAAAAAAAAGACGATAAATTAGGTGATGAGGGGGTAATGAAAAACAAGAAGGAATAGGCAGTGGCCCCCAAAACTGAAATGTATAAATTTAAGTTTGAGATGTGACTTGTAAAGCCCTTTTTACCTGGAGAAAATTGTGCACTTGTGAAACTCCTTGTAAAATAGAACTATACGAAGAAGGGACACTATTTGAAGAGATGGCAAGTGGAAAATGAGGAAGAAACACACGATATTCTTTTCCTTCAAATAACTCACAAATATGCAACAGTAATGTCACTCTACAACACAAACAACCCCCACAGGAATTCAGTTACTCCTCAAACACCTCAGGATCTTTCATTTAATGCAAGGGACCACTGTCTCCAAAAATCACACACATTGCACACACACTACTCACACATTACTCACACACACCTTAGCAAGATCCTTTCTCAACACTGACTTAGGGTTTCCCATTAATCCCCTGCTAAACTGATGCCATACCACAGTAGGGAGAAAGTACATCAAAAAGCAAGACAATTCAACTGAGAAAGAGGAAATCTGATGGCTAAAGGATCCTCAGGTATTTCATTTACTTGGTAATCTATATGTTTACTAGAAACTATTTCAATCACTGAAACAGGGGAGGCCTAGTCCTTTCTAAACTCCCAAAGTAGATGAATGTGATCCTATTTTCTAATTAAAAGCAAATCAAAATATAATGTATAGCGTGGCAAGCATGAGGTTGTGAGTTTGATCCCCGGTACCAAAAAACCAAAAACAAAATATAATGTACAAAAGAGGTAGGAGCAAGAGGTTTTAAGAAAAATTCAACTCATTGCTCTAAAATAGTTCAGTACAACTTAAAAATAATTATGCAACTTAAAACCCTAAGAATTGCCAGGAGTGGTTGCACATGCCTATAACCTCACCACTCAGGAGGCTGAAGCAGGAGGACTACCATGGGCTTGAGGCCAGCATGGGCTAGTGAGTTGAAGATCAGCCTGAACTACATAGTGAGACCCTGTCTCAAAAAACCAAACCAAACCAACCACCTAAACCCAACCCCGCCTACCACACACACATGGTGCGCGCGCATGCACACACACACACACACAAACTCCTTGAGGATTATAGTTATGTATTTTTCTCAAGAAAGCTCATCTCAGGCATGATTATCTATCTGTCTTTAAAATGTTCATCCCATTTGGCTTTGGAAATGATTCTGACAAAAATGGTAACTTTCACTAAAAAATGAAGTTGACACTTTAATTTTTATAATAAAAATTAAGATTAAAAAGTGCTTATTTAAACTTAATAAGATTTCCAGTGAAAAGAAGAAAAATGTTTAATTTACTACTTGTTCTTTCACAATGAGTGAATATATTTCAGTAGAAAAAAGGCAAATTTGTTTTGCTGCCAACAAAAAGGTCTAGACTAACTCAGCAGAGCAGAAAATTGCATCCAACTAAGATGCGTGAAACACTTCACTGCACTAAACATTTTGGGAGAAGAATCATTAATGTAGAGTGGAAAGCTCTGCTATCTAATTAAGTTAAAGGAACATTGTCCACCTATTTGTCATAATCTTAGAAGTATTTATTGTTTCAAGTCATTTTATTTTGCAAATAAAAGGCAGGAACCTGAATAAACATCTTAAAAGCAAATAAGTGAAGGAAAAAATCTCCTTAAATAAACTTTTAAGTTGGTATTTTGCCATTGCAATCTCTATTTCATCCATTTATATTTAACAGAATCTTTTCAGCTTGACTGAGGCATTCTGTACATCTCTCAATTGTCTTAACATTACACATGTGTTTCACAGGGACTCTGGCTTCATATTAGATGAAGACTACATGAGCGGCTGCATGGACGCATAGCAACTCGGAACAAGTCTCCAGACTGGTAGTTCTTGAGAGCAGCAGGTGGGGCAATGCCAGCTGCTTGCCAGCAGAGGTGGCACTGGGAGGAGGGCGGGATGAGAGTGGTCAGGGCAGTCGGCAATGCCTTTTCCAGGAAACTTATTTCCAGACTGACTTGTAAGTATCTAATTATTGACCCAGCAGAAGATACCTCTGAGCACAGAGGCTGGATAAAGGAGTATTACCATAAAATCCCTCAAAAGAATTAAAACACAGTCAGGAAAAATTCCCAAGTCTTCTTTCCCTAGGAAGTACACAGGTGAAGATAAACGCAGAATGCCAGGAGAATAGGCCAGATTCCAGAGTGCTCTTTCATTAATGTCCTTGGTTTGAAAGAGAGGACTGAGAGTTTAACTGACCAGTTTCATGATGAATTATGTGGTGGGCTACAGAACAGAGCTCAGCAGTCTAACTTGGAACTGTCCAATACTTGCCCAACTGGACCCTGTGTCTTAGAAACAGGAAGTACATGAGCAGTGATTTCTATGCATTATAGAAATGCTTGTGCTGACCAAAAGGATTTCTCATATGACAGTATATTGAGGGTTGTGTCTCTGAGCACAGCCCATCACCATTTGGGTTTTTTATACCAGTCTTATTCTTGTTTGAATTAACTACATGACATTCAAAAGAAAATAATACAGGAATTAGAAGGGAAGTAAATTAGAGCATAAAAGTCAAGTTTAATGAGTCAATTATAAAATGCTTTGACATCTGTTCAAGTACAATTCAGTCTAGGTATTTTAAAAAATTGAGTATTTCAAAAACTATGAAAAGTAAACAAGTTTGAATGTCAAAATGACTGCAGTCCAATATATGGAGGATTCTCTTTGTGCCTTCTATAGTTAGAATGATAAATTTCTGGATGATGAAATTACATAGCATAAAGGATAGAAAATCATTACCTTTTAGCAGTAAGGGCATGAAAGGGATTTTTGGTGGCTTCATCTTTTTGAATGCATCTCTGTAGGCTTTGTGATTTAAGGAAGGATCCTGCCAAATCAAGCAGATTATAAAGAGAAAGAAAATCAATGTGTGATAGAAACAATTCTCAATCTATTTTTCCTATACAATTTGAACATGATTTAGTTATAGAGAGGTTCTTCCTAAGAATGAAGTAGATAAAGGTTTCCTAGGAGAATAAACTCACTAAATTAGGGCAGGATATCTGAAGCTATTGGTTTATAAAAAAGGGAAATGACTGCAAAAGAGAGACACCTTTGATTACCCTATTATTTTCTTCAAATAGGTTCTTTAAGTACAGTGTCCTCTACATAATTTTGATCATGAGGTAACCTGGGTCTTTTGTTAGGTACACTGCAGAGAAAAACTGTCCTCTTAACGTACAGGTAGGGCAGAGAAAACAAGAGAGCACTGTTGCACTGTGTTCTAAAAAGAAACTATATGCTTTGTATCTAAGCCTAAAACAACGTGAAAATGTGGAAAAATAATGCACAGGACACTAATACTGATCCGTCGTGTAGGCTTTGAACTGGAATATGCTTAAAAATCTGCTTTCTGAAAATCATACTAAAGAGACCACGCTCATCACCTGTGTAGAGGGTGAAGAAGCAGCGTTAACTGTCATTTTGTCTCGTTCCTCAAGAAGCAAAGCTACATTTCTCATATGCAAGCAAAACTAGACTAAGCTACTCCACAGCATAGAATGCAGAAACCAACCATTATAATCTAGGAGACTAATTAGAAGAATAAGGCCACTGTAGCTCAGCTACTTACTGTTAAACTTTCAAGTTCAGAGAAAAGCTTCTTAAACTTCCCAGGGATTTTCTAAAAAACACAAAAGCCAGAAGTTCACAGAAGATAGTTATTTTGAGAAGCACTGAGAGGACTTTTTATTTAGTTGTGCTTACTTGTGCTATATTTCAGAACATAAATGCCTTCTGGCTGTCTCTGGATTGCTTCTCACTATATAGTTTTCATCATCATCAATAGGGCCTTCCTTAGGAATGTGGCTAAAAACAGTTTACCAGCCACATGATTCAGGAGTCTAGGAGGTTAGACTTTCCACACACTGGTGGTTATTTAATAAAAATTTAAATTTAGATTCCAATTCCATGTCTTACCTTTAATGAATGTGCTCGTCTTCTTAAGAGTCTTGCTAAAATGCCAAATAATAATTCTGGCTGACAGTTTTTATATAAATGATATAATCGTATTTCACTGCAAAGGGCTAAATAGTGAAGGGCCATGATTCAAGTGAGTAAGCTTGCGCTTTAATGGGTAAAATCACTGACCTGAAAAGCTCAACTACATCAACAGGCAGCATGTACAATGACAGAGGATGGGAACATAGGCCAAATGAAAAAACAAAAAGGCCAAACACACTTGGAATGCCCCAGCCTGACTTTTAACACGAGCAAAGAACTGGATGCCTTTCGCACTGACTTAGCAACCTTCTGTGGTAGAGAGCTCTCGCCTACAGGCAGGCTCAGTGTGAATTTTGATTCTGCCGCTTTCTAGCTCTGTGGTTTGGTGTGAGTCTCTAAACTCTAAGATCTCAGTTTCTTCAGCTACAGACACAAAGACAGTTCATGAAATGTGTAGAATCCATGCCTGGCACTTAATAAATTCCAGCTATCAATGAGAAAGTTTAAGAAAAGATGTTTGTGGAATTTTGTTTCTAAATTGAGTCAAAATAATGAGGCAAACTCCATTAGACTTTTAAACTATTTATGAACAGATTTTTCAGTTTGGCAATCCTGCATCTGAATTATTTTAGCAAACAGGCAGTTTAATCTGTTGGAAACCACTGCCCCTTCCCCATGAATGAATGAGAAGAGATAAGAGTTTTGTAACTATTTCTACTGTTGGTTCTTGTTTTTTTTTTTTTTAAAGCAAGATCTTTTTATGTATCCCAGATGGGCCTTGAACTTGGGGTGATCCTCCTGCCTCAGCCTCTTTAGTGTTAGGATTACAGGCATGCACCACCACACCCAACTCTTTACTGTTTCTTCCAAGTTGCAAATATTTATTTGATACCCCACATGAAGTGGAACCTGAATGTGTCAGTTGATTTGATCTAGAGGCTCAGCCATGTGCCAGATCTGGCCTGTTGCCTCTTCTATAAATAAAGTTTTATTGGAACACTGCCACAACCATTCATTTGTGTATTAACCATTGTGCTCCTGTACTATAGTGGCTGAGTTAAGGAGTTACGGTTTGCACTGCCTAAAAATATTTACTATCTGGTCTTTTACTAAAAAGTTGCTGACCTCTAATCTAGTTCCTCAAATCTGCTTCTTTTCCTGTATTAAGTGCGTAGGACAATGTGATCATTTTCATTATTTAATCACCAGACCCAAAGATCCCATGCTCATCTCTGTGAGAAATTCCCCACTCCCTTCTCCAGCAGTCCCTAGCTCAGTCTTCAATGCCCTGCTGTTGGGGGCTTCTCACTGAGCATCTTCTCAGCTACCTGCAGCAGCGTGAGCTTCCCCTCCCTTGCCCAGTGAGACTTGGCTCAAAAGCTCCTTCATCACATGCATACTCTACGCTGTGGCTTTAATGCAGTGCCCTGCACATAATGGGGATTAGTACACTGACTAGGTGTGAGCTATTTGAATTTAATTATTTTTTCTCCCAATATTTATTTTGAGATCTAACACTAATTCTACTCCTCACAGTTGCTTGCTGTTATCTATTTCCTTCCTGCTCTGATCATTTGTGGAACCTATCACTCATCTCCTTTAATCCTGAGATGAGCAAAATGTCTCATTTCCTTGTCCAGAGCAGGAAAGCATTTCTTTTCTTTTAAAGCCCTTTCAGGTGCATTGGCCCAGACTCTGGGTCACCCCAATGCCTTCTATGGGGGCAGCCTGACCGGAGGGTGAACCTATGCCCCGCTGCTGAGACTCAATGGAACAGAAAGGCTGGCCATCAGCTTGTGTCTTGTGGGAGTTGGGACAGGGAGTCATGAGAGAATGGCTCAGTGAGTGAGTAGAATAGAATGGAAGAGGACCGTGGAGAGAAGCCAAGGAGACCAATGAGCCACCACAAGCTATAGCCCACAGGGAGAAGACAAGGTGATTAAAAGGACAAGGGAGAGAAATGGTGCACAGAGGGAGGTAGCCCGTTAGAAGAAAAAGGCTAATGAAAGAAACAAATATCCAGGAACAAAGGACTGGGGCCTAGGAGAGGCCTGGGCAAGTTGACAGTCCCCAAGGTTTCAGTTCTTCCCACCCGTGGCCTGCAAGTCCGTGTGTCCAGACCAGAGTGTGCTCCTTCATCTTACAACCCAAACAGCCTTCAGCATAGAAAGAAGTAAAGCCTGCACTTTGCTTTGTGAGGCCTGAACTTTATTACACTCCATGGGCTTTCTTTAAGAATATACAATTACTCTTGAAGATTGCACAAGATATTCATCAGCCCCGTGAACATACCGTGCGAGTCCTGCAAGTGAAAGACCGTGGGCTTAAATTCACACACACTGCAGCAAACCCACTTTCAAGTCACCTCTGCTCGCCTTCATGCAGGCCAGCGTGAACCTGGATCACGGTACCAGGACCAAGAAGTGGAGACTAATTCTAGCTGGGGACAATGTTTATCTCTTTAATGTATATTAGAGAATGATTTTTTAAATTGTGTTTTTTATTAGTACATGTTTGTAATACCTAATGATTACACTCCCTGTGGGGAGTTGGCACATCTTAGTTCTTATTTTTTTTACTCCCCTCTATCCTCTTCCATCCCCCACCCCGCTACCTGTTGACTCCTCTTCCATTTGAGAAAGATCCACCTCCCTACTTCCTATTATCTGTCTTATGATTTGCTCTTTATTAATATTTTGGGTTTCTTATACAAAAGAAACCATGTAATATTTAAGGTGTGTGTTTGATTTATTACACTTAACATTATGATCTCAAAGTGCAAACCATTTCCCTACAAATGACTGAAGTTTATCTTTTATATTTTCCTTATCCATTCATCTGTTGATGGACACAGAGGCTGTTTCCAAGGTTTACCTATTATGAGTTGTGCTGCTATAAGCATGGATATGCATGTATCACTGTAATATGATGACCTTAACTCTATTGGGAAGATACTGAAAAGGGGAATAACTGGGTCAAGTGGAATTTCTATTTTCATTTTTTTTGGGAAATCTCCATACTGATTTCCATACTGGTTGTACTGGTTTACATTCCCATCAATAATGTAGAAGGGTTTCCCCCAAGCCCAGTCTCACCAGCATTTGTTACTATTTGATTTCTTGATGATAGGCATTATTTCTGGAGTTAAGATGAAATTTCTGTTATTTAATTTGCGGTTAGAGAACCATTGTAAAGACCATCTGATGGAAATGTTCCCTGCCACCTTAACACACTTCTCCGTTTTTAGTTTAATACAGCATTTATATCATTTAAATCACTTAAGCAAATTTGTTTTAAATTCAGACTTTCCTTGTCATGCTTCTTCCCCCACCGTGAGGCCCAGAGACTCACCTCCCAGGTCTGCGACAGTCGGCTGACAGAAGCAGTGTTGAGACCCATCACGATAGCAAAGAAGGAATTCAGGTTTCTTTGGGCTTTGCAGCTATGGAATAAAGCGAAGCACAAGACACTTTGAGGAAACATTCTTTCAATGGGCAAATACACAAGATAAGGTTGAAAAGCTCCTTTCATGCCACAGAGTTCAGCCGAGGTACCCTTCGACGCCTGTGGAGGGGTAGCAGCCCCTCAGCTGTTTCTAACACAAAAGAAATTATTCCCTCCTTGCCTTCAGGAAAAGTTCTCTGCTCTTGATACTGTCCTGACATTTCATAAGATCCTTCCTCTTTTAAAACCTATTTTGTATGCATTTACAGTTCCTACTGAATGCTCTTTGAATTCATGTTTGTCTAGGTACCAATGCTCTGGTTTCACAGCTGCAGTCCTGTCTCTGTTGTGACTTTTGACAGACAAGCCCTACTCACCCCACAGTTTAGGTTTCCCCTCCCACTCCACTTAGACAGATTGACAGGCGGTAAGAAAGGGACCAGGTAGGAGATGGAATCAGAAAAGATGAATAAACCAGGCCTGTGATACAGGTCTGAGTTGATAGAAATGAGGTCCCAAGATAGAAACAGGGCGGCTAGGCTTGTGAACCTCCCCAGAGACAAACAACAGCTCAAAGCTGCACTGTAACTAGCACCACCTGTCCAGGAATCCTAACTAATACAACAAACACAAAGAAACAACGTGACATGTAGATAGACAACCAGAACACACTGAGTCTGGCTCCTACCCCTTCCAGATATGCCTTTGTTCTTCTCCATGCTATGCACTCTTGCTATGTTACTTGTTTTTCTACTGGCTTAATACTAGCTAAGTGATTATACCTGAAATCCTACAGGTTGATCACAGTTTGACCCAAGGTAACCTGTGATGTGATTTTATTGTATAAAACCCCCAAGACTAACAGCTTCAGCAGCGATCCACTTTATGGAACCCTCAACCTCTCAGGAGCTTTCTCTTAACAAATCTTTCCTATTCTTCACCTCCCTTGTCCTTGGGCTCAACCACTGTTTGGAGTTATGAGACACAAACTCAGCACATCTAACAGGTTGTGAATTACTTTCCTATAACAAAAGGCAAAATTTATGAACACTTTGAAAGCTTTCATTGTATACCACAAACTGCTGTCTGCTGAAGCTATCGCAGTTTCCTGTTGCACAGGGAAGGAAAAAGAATGTATCTTTCAGAACCTGGGCAATGGTTTGGGCTGGTAGAGTAACTAGGAAAACACAGAAGCTGCACTCTGGCAGGTCCTGCCTGCCTTGTAGTAGGGCCTGGGCTCTGAGACGCGGAGGAAAGCCCACGTCCATGGACAGTGGAGCTGGAAAATCACTGCTGCCTCCACATCTCATGTCACAGACAACTGGGTGACATGTCCTGAAGGTACCACACTATGCAGCCTCCCCAGTATTTTTTTCCCTGAGTCCTGCCAGCTTTGGCTCTGCCCATGGTCTGTGGTAGGTAAGGAGGCCTCGGGACCTGGTCCAGTTTTCATTTTACCTGCTTTCCTGACAACTTTCTTCTGGGTGGATCATGCTTGGGACACTCCATGAATAAACTGAAGCAAGAAAACCTTGGTCTTAGACTTGGAAGACCACCTGTTTTTGATACTTGCTGCTGCCTAAATCTTCAGTTTTATATTGTGACTCATCTCCCTAATTTGCCTTTTGCTTGGTTTGTTCTGTCCTTTCTGCCTTATCACATGACTTGAAAGCTCACAGCAGCCAAAACGGATAATGAATTAGTTCATCTCTTATGAATTAGTCCATCTCTTGTTTGATGATTTGAAACACTGAGTCTTTTGCTGAGGCTCTTGTCAGGAAGCATGCTCCTGCAGCCAGGAGCAGCCCGGCTGGTGGTCCTGGACTCCTGGGTACCCTTCTGATGGAGGCCCCACCAGCTATGTTATCCCCATACGACATTGGGCTGCTTATGGCCACAGTGTGTGCCTATTTCATTTTTTACATTCTGTCCATATATGACTGCTAAGTATAGAAAAAGTCTTTCAAATAGCATTTGCTGAAGTTGAACACAAGAACTTTTGGGGGAGTGGTCATGTTTTTCAATAGCAAAAATGTATTACTCCTCTTCTTATTCAAATCATTTCTTTATAAAATTTTAGGTATAATTTCCCTTTTTTTATCTTTTAGCTGCTCACAATTTTCCTAATCCATATAACCTTTTCTTTTTGGACATATGTCAAAACTCAGGGATCTACCCAGACACAAAATATCTGAATCATTTTTTAAAAAAGAATTAAACACAGATACAATTTTCTATAGGAGACAAATTGATAGTGTAAATATTAGGTATCACTCTAGTCAGAATCTTCTGTATCCATGGGTCATTCATTCCATGATAAGAATAACTGTCTGACACCACATTCTGTCCAGCACACCCTCCTTTGTCTCTATGTAAGGAAATAAAATCGATTCAATCCACAGCGGGTGGGGGATGGTAATGGTAAGGAAGGGAAACATGAATATGCAAATTGGATGCCTTAGGCAGGGAAAACACTTCATGATTGTGGAAATTGCTGTTTTCCCTTGGTTATTCCTACCAGTGTGATTATCATGAATTTAACTTTGTGTTTCTGTTGGCATTCTATTCCAGGGGCTAGGACAGAAACCAGTACCATAAATAATGCAAAAACATGGAGCTATATGGAAAAGATGTGAATATATTTTATTTCCCCAAGGATAGATACAATCTTATAGTAGGAATGGAGCTGGGTGGTGTCCTTGGAACATTAATGTCCTATTTTCTTGTGTAACTGGCATTTCTATGAAAGCTTTTAACCCCAAATAGCCTCACCTTCAGAAATTTCACTGCCCATTCTAGAACCCACTGGGTGAATTAAAAAAATTTTGCAGCAAAAAGCAGTCTAAAATTTAGACCTGTTATCTCTCTGCCCATGTCAGTCACAGCAGACCCCAGAAGCTCTTGCCTCAGTAAATGTGATATCCTACTCTTTGCCTGTAGTGCAGTCGTGTGCTGCTTGCCGGCCACCCTTCCTGAGGGACAGCCCTGATTGTATCAGTCTCCTGTTCACTGACTTTCAAAGGATTTCTTCTGCCTTCTGAATTCAGCTGAAATTAAAGACCCTTTACAGTTTGGTTGCATCTTCCTTTGGACAGCAGTTTCCCAGAGATTCTTTACAAACACTCCTCCATGCTTGCCAGATCCAAGGAGGGGGCTGCCTTTCCCGGCCACAGGCTCTGTCTGCTTCTGTCTCCAGGAAATTCCCTCCATGGGTAGAGTGCTTTTCTGACCTCTTTCTTACCTGTCAAAACCCACCCACAATTCAGATTTTCAAAGGTCAGTTTCATCTTTGTGTTTCTTGACCCCTGGAAGGAGCTTTTCATTCTCTAAAGCCATCAACAGAATGAGAGCTCACAGGAAGTTCCCCCTCCATTCTATCTCAGCAGCAGGCTGAGCTGCCAAATAACCTCACAAACTGCAGACTCCTCCAATCCAGGACCAGGTGAATGTAGACTCAGTCTTATGTTCTCATACTTCCTTGTACAGATGTGCACACATAATGAATCATCAGTGTGTACTTCCTGAGTGTACCGCACTGCCATGTATAGTCAGCTCTCCATGTCTTCTAGTTTCACATCTGTGGATTCAACCAACTCCTGATCTTGGTCTCTATCTATCTATCTATCTATCTATCTGTATGTATGTATCTATGAGGGTTGTATCAGTACCGATCAAATAGATTTTTTTCTCTTTATTCCATAACCAATCCATAACCAATTCAGTGCACAACTATTCACATTGCATTTATATTGCATAGATAATATAAATAATATAGAAGATTTAAAGTATATAGGAGGATGTGTGTATTATACATGCAAATATTATACTATTCTATATAAAGGAAAAGAACACCCTTAGATTTTGGTATCCAAGTGAATCTTGAAATTAATGCTCTGGAAGTAACAAAGGAAAACAGTATTTGAAAACTGGTATTAAAAAAAAACAACTACTTTGGAACACAAAGGAGGAATGCAATGGGAAGCCTGGGAAGCAAAAATAATTGGGAAAGATTTTGATCCATGCTTTTTATTTCTGTCGGGCAGCTGTCCAAACAACACTCTAGGACACCAATCTAGCATTTTAAGAGGCTCCCAGAACACTACCAAAATTTCATCCAACATTTACTGAGTCACTGTTCTTTACCACATTTTGTGCCAAGGACACAAGGATTCACTAGGGATAGTTCCTGTCCCTTGGAAGTTAACAAAACTCAATGAAAGAATCTTGTAAATAGGTGGTAAAAGGTCCATGTGTGCACAGGGACTTAGTTGACCATGTATTTGAAAGTCAGGGATGGCTTCTGGAAGGAAGAAACATTTAACCAATGCCTTAAAGAATGGAAGCAATTTGCTGTGTAGAAAGGGCCATTCTGGGCAGAATCAACCCATGTCCAGGCACAGAGGATGGTTTGCCATTCACAGTGGCTGGAGCACAGGGTTACACCCAGGAAAGGAGGCTCAGGGGTTAGATGGGATCTGCCAGTGCAGTCTTCTGACATTGAGTTTGTGAAAGTTCATACTGCAGGCAGCCACAAGCAATAAGGATCCCAAGATACACTTGATTTCCAGTGATTTTCACTCCCTCACATTATTTTCTAGCCCAGTGCAGACTCCTCGGGCATACTGTTCTCCCTGTTTATTAATTCTAAGTGTTAGAACACAATGCTTTAGTCTGGTATTTTGACATTTACTTTAAGATATAAATACTTCAAATGCAAAGATATAAATATTCAAGAACAAAGCTTTTTAACCATTTGGTTCCTTAACTCAGTATTACACTTTTACTTTCCAACCCTTATCATCATGGGGGGTGGGTTATAACATCAATGCACCTTCTAAGGAGATGGGAGGACAAGCCCTAGTCACCACTAGAAACTTACTGAGCTGCGATTTTGATGAATTTTTTCACCAGCTGCACTCGCTTGCCCAGCTGGCTACAAAGCAGAATCTCCGTGGCCACCCACTGCTGGACTTCATTGCATCTCTGGAGCAGGAGGCTGAGGTTTACGGTGTGCTCCCCACTTCCCTGTCTGCTGAATGTGAAGTAGATCAGCTCTTGCTGAAAGAAAATGTATTCATTCCAGGGTTTATTTTTAGTGCATCAGGTCAAGCTGACACAAAATTCAGTCCATTTTTAAGAGCTGCATCAAGAAGCCATTCCTGTATCATTAACAGGAAACATAGCAAATGAAAGTATATTAAACTCAAAATGATTATCCTTTATTTCTAGAAACGCCTATTCAACAATGTTCATCTGGAATACTTATGTGAAAATATTTTCTTTAGAATATAAAGAAGACAACTTTACATGAAAATCTAAAACATTCTAAAGCTTAAATCAAGGCCAAATGGGAATCCTTAAACTTCCACGACTTGTTATAGGGAAAACCCAAGTGAAAATGAGCACTAGCAATACTAATATTTGTTAAGGTGCACATCAGATCCACTAGTCACCAAATTTTAGTGTGAATGAGAAAAACCTGGAGGACTGTTAAAGCTCACATTTTTGGACCTACCCCTAATTTCTGATCAGTAGGTCTGTGGAGGAGCTACAAGAACAATCCTTTCCCTCCCTCCCTCTTGCTCTCTTGCTCTCTCTCTCTCTCTTTCTTTCAATGCACGGTCCCATAATGGTGTGTAGGCCCGTTTTGAACTTGTGGAATGTTACACTTTTGAGTAACTGGTACTATACAGAGATGCACATCATTATGCATGGTTATGAAAATCTGTGATTCTAGCAGTTTCCAGGTGGTGCTGGTAATGTGGTCTGGTTAATTGCCCTTTGAAAACCACTGATAGAAGATGTAGTAAAAATTAAACAAAGGGAACATAAGATTAAGGGCTGGGTCCAATACTTCACAAATACAGGCAGGGCCAACTGTATCAACAAATGGCAGAATAAATACCATTGTATGAGGCTGTAACATTTTTCATCTCCTTACTCACGTGAGAATTTCCACCAGCCAAATTTAGTCACTGTAATTAGCATTTTTCTCTTAATCTATTGTTTAAAATGTGTAATCTGTCCTCAAAGGAGCACTGGAGAAGTTAGTAGACAGTAGATCTGAAGATATCTACAATTTACAATAAGGTATTTGGAGTCTTATGGCACAGTCCAAATTTATGAAATGTTCTTAAGTCAATGGATGAACATGTGTATAATTACATACATACATACATACATACAAATGATTCTGATGTAACTATTGTAAACATCATAAAAAACAGAAATGTGAATATCAAAGGTAAAAATGCTTTTTAATCTCTGAGCATCATATATCTATATGTCATATTCCCATATAAATGTACATAAACATATAAAAATCCAGCTGATTCATACTAATTTATACAACAAGCAATATTATACAAGCACTAGGATTAAATACAGAAAGGATCATATATTCTGATTTCTGTAGAAGAGGGTCAGATTTCCAATATAGTTCAAGTCCCCAAATACCTCTTAGGCCATGTTACCCCTAGCATAACCACATGACCACATGAATAAATATCTTGAAGAAGAATTTATAGTTAAAAAAGCATTAGTGCTTTTAATCCTTTCATTACCTACTTACCTCATGAATTGAATTGAAGAGACTCCAATCAAAATTCATTAACTCTAGAGCAAGGTCCCAAGTGTTCATTCCCAAAATCCTCATAGACCTTTGCTGTGATTCCTCATTTTCTGCAAAAGGATTCTAAACCAACAGGAGCAAAAGGATTCTTAGTAACTTCTAAATGTTTTACAGACTGGCAGCTGCCTGTGGAAAAGCACTAGAAGCCCAGATTAGAAAACTAATCTTTCCCAAGTGCACTTAATATTTTCCCTGGTCTGTTCACCATCAGTGAGTTAGAGCCAATTTAGGAACTAGTCTTGGAAACAGTAGAATGTGATCAATGATATTTCACTGAATTAGCCAGCCCCTCCCCCCTTGAGCTCACACTCACCCACCTACCAATCTGATTATAAAACACTGTCCTGGCAGACAGCATAATGCAAGCAAAAGCTCTGAAATCACTTTGGCTTCTGGTAAGAATTAATGTGCCAGCAGGGTTAGTATAAAAACAAACAAAAGAAATGTCACAATGCACTTCAATAAAGACAGACATGGCTTTTACAGGAAATGTCTAATATGTCTCATCCTAGACACATATTTACAAATTTTATCACAATGCCCATGGAAAGTGAAAAAATTTAACATGAAATAAAAAAAAGAAGATGAAGAAGAAAAAAGCTATTTCATTTATACTCCACAGTAGCCATAAGTATCGACTGCTTTTCCCACATAAATGGAGCCTAGTCGCTATGAGGCTGGTAACACTACTTCCTCAAAAATGTGCAATGAAAGTATTAAGTGGCAGCACAGCTCTCAATGTATCATCATTTTTAAAGTTATTAAAAAATAATTTGGCACCTTTCCAAAGTACTTGATATTTCCTAATTAAAATCTAAATTCTCCCATTTAAGCAAACTCTTCTTGAATAGGTAATGACTGAAAAGCAAAAGAATGGGGCTCCACAAAAAAATAAATGGCATGATAGGATACAGGGGCTGTATCTCAGCTGCCACATAGTAATCCCTGCTTCTAACCTAAAAGATAAATCATTTGCATTTTAGAAGTTTCTTACTAATGAAAAAATTTCCTAATTTTAGAAACTAATAAAAGAGCTTTGCAGAGCTTTCCTGTAGAATTGATTCTCCTCAGAGCAGGCCTGGGCACAAACTGCCTGTGTTCTCAGTGTGACACTCAGTGTGGAACCCAGAAAGCCTGAGATAGGAATCCTACGTTTCTCTGTTCTGGCTAGGTGGGGGCCACACAGCCAGCCCCAGACTGAGATAGAACCAGGATTTGTGAAGCAACAATACCTGCTGAACCATTTGAAGAGGCAGGGATATATTTACTCAGCTTTCTGTCCCTCTTACCTTTTCCAAAAGGTACCTTTTATCCTGGTTATTTCCCTTTGGTTATTTACCATGTCTCATGGTAACACATGCCCTGGACAAGAACACTTTATGTTTTTCTATCCTATTCTGTCACAGCATTAATGCCTGAGTGCTAAGGTTTACTAATGTAATGTAATGTAGTGGGCACCTGTGACTTCATGCGTGATTCAATGTTCTGTTTTGACTGAAATATTCCAGGGATGAGCTGCCTCAATTGACAACATGCGGATATATGAGGCGGTGTCCAAAGCTGGTGGGGGAGACATTCAAGGGCAGGGTGGAGTCTGGCTCCTTTTAGAACCTTCTGCACAGTACTCTGTATTCCACTGAGCCATGCCCAGGCCTACCTTCGACCCTCCGAAGCCAGCCCTGGAGAGTGGGAGAAGCCAGCCAGAGCCAAGCCCTGGAGCAGCAGGAGGAGGCTGTGTGGTGGATGCAGAGGGAAGGAGGACAATTAGAGCATGGCCCCTCACGAGCAGCCCACGGCAGCTATAAAACAGCTTGTCCTCCTCCACGTGGAGAGGTAAAATCAATCTGTTTTATTCAGAAATGCTGCGCAGTTTGTCTTGTTTCCTTGAAGATATTTCACAGGACCTGTGACCCACAGGAGCACAGAATGGGACAGGTCCAACTAAAGCAAAGGGTTTCCTATTTATCTATTTCTTCCTCTTTGTTGACAAATTAAAGGAATGTGCAGGGGCTTCAGAGTGAAACAGAATGGTGTTTAAAGCACTGGCACTCAACCTTTCTTGGCTACAAAAGGCTAGGGAAAGTTACTCAGTCTTTCCAAACCTCACAGGGATACTGGGAGTGTTAAATAACATACTGTACGTAAATTACCCAGCACATGCATGCCTGGTGTTAAGATGACAGGTCACAGAGATTAACATTATTCTCACAACTTGATAGCGTATGGACAATTTTACATAAAATACTTTTACTAAAGCAATTTTAGTTATCCCATATAACATAAAGATACTTCAATTATAGTATACATATAATAGGAGCCACTAGGAAGACCCACCCCATGAGGAATCCATGGAAGGAAAAAAGCACCCTGAGTCTAGAAGACTGGATCCCACTGTTAAAGTCTGCTCCTTCCAGATGCTGATGGAGCTAGACAGAGTCTACCTTCAGAAAGCAACCACAAGACTGAGATCCTTAGGTAGAAACACAACAAAGTCCATCCATTCAAGCATAACTGTTCTTCAAATTTAAATTGAAAACAACTTAAAGGAAGAGTCCTACATTTCATCAGACCCCCAAGGAGCATCTGAGGCTTCAGGGTTATAATCTCATCTTACACAGGGAAGGCTGATAAGGAAATGCAACAGCCACAGTACATCAACTGAAACCTGTCTCTTTCCCCTCAAGTCTACCTACAGTGCATTCTCAGCCTGATCGCCATATATACAATAAAAAGAAGCTGAATTAAAATTCCAGCAGAGGAAGTCATTTGTCTCAAATCCCTTATTTCAGGGAATCAGATGGAAGCAAGGATGGCTGGGCATGGTAACACATCCCTGTAATTCCAACACTCTGAGAGGCTGAGGCAAAAAGATCCAAAGTTTGAGCTGGGCTCTGGCCAGTTAGTAACTAGCAAGATCTTGTCTTAAAAAAAAAAAAAGTCAGAGCATGTCACTCATTCACATATACACACTGATCCTGATGTTTGCGTGTTTTAACCTCAGAGGTTAGAGATGCTTACCAAAGTGTCTGCTAGGTCTTTTCGGTAGACGTATATCCGACCAGATGCTTCAAGGGATTTGGAGATGGCCAAGTCATTTGACTGAAGCTCATGCTTTTCTTTAATCACCAAAAAAAAAAAAAAAGAGACAAGAAACATCAGCAGACCTGCACAGTACATACAATAAAACTTGCAAAAAAAAAAAAAATTACTAAAAAGCACTGTAACTAGGATTTAAAATGGAAGTAATTCAGTTCTTCATACTATACAAAGACACTAATGGTATCCTGGACATTACTGATTAGTACTCCTAGAATGAAGCCCTCTTGACGGCCCTCCTGTACTATTTAATCATTCTTCAGAATGACAGTTTAAGCAAGAATGCAAAATTTACCCCTAATCCCATCTCTAAATTAACCACACACAAATATTTGCAATTATATATATGCAATCATTCATAATCATTCATACACATAAACATTTGTAACCACTCCATGTATGGCTTTATATTCTACTTCATTATAGGCACTTACCCAGTTATCAAAATCATTTATATGGATCATGTTTAATTGGTCATGTAACAGTCTTTTATGCCATCATTTAATCTTTTCTCTACTGTTGTACATTAATGGTTTCCAATTGTTTTGGTCACATAAACTAAACCGCATAATATATGTTAAATACTAGCACAGGCCTGGCATATAACAAGCATTTGATAAATGAGTTCTATCATTATAGTGGCCATAATATATACTGCTGAAGTCAGTATTTTTGTGCATAAATCCTTGTCTGCTTATAGATGATTTTCTTAAGACAAATTCCCAGTCCTGAACAACTGGATCAAGAGGGATGAGTAATTTTAAAGTGTTTGATATTGTTTCCCAGTTCTTCTTACTTAGAAAATAAATCAATACATTTTCTTAAAAGTAAGTAGAAAACTTGTATACTGACCAGCACTGATTATTATCTTAAGTTTCCTATTTTATTAAAACAAACAAAATTCTTATTATATTTTGTATTTCTTTTCTTAAACTGGGAATTGAGGAGGTGGGTGTGGTGGTGTGCTCCTGTAATCTCAGCACTTGGGAGGCCGAAGCAGGAGGATCAACATGAGTTTGAGGCCAGCCTGGGTTACCCAGTGAGTTCAGTCTGCACTATAAAGGTGTCAAAAAACCAACACTAACTAACTAACTAAACAAATAAGGAATTGAACTCAGGTACTTTGAACTGAGCTAATCACAACCCTTTTTATTTGATACCAGGTCTCATTAAGTTGCTAAATGGGCCAGGCTGCACTTGAACTGGTAATCCTGCCTCAGCCTCCCAGAGTGCTGGGATTCTAGATGTGAACCTTTGCACCCAGTTCTATTTTGTATTTCCTGTCCATTAGTGAGGTTGAATATTTTATGCATATTCTTGTTTTGTTTTGAGACAGGGTCTCACTACATAGTTCAGACTGGCCTTGAACTCACTATGTAGCCTAAGCTGATCTCAAACTCGCAGCAATTCTCTAGCCTCAGCCTCCGAAGTTCTGGGATTACTAGTGTGTGCTACCACACTTGGACTTGAATGTTCCTCTTCTGTTCCACTTCTTTTACTGTATACTTTTTATTTTTGACTTTTTATTTTTAAAGCTAGTTGAACTCTTCTAATAATACAATAGCTTTCATCACAGAAAATGCCCTCCTCCCAAGTACAAAAAGCATACAGAAATATTCTACAGTAAATCTAGAGTTTATTCCACTGTGATATAATCAAGTCCTCCTAAGGCAGCCTTTCAGTAATCCAGTATAATTGAGAAATGCAATATTCCATATACCTTTGACATAGTCATGACATAGAAAACACTATAGGGACAGAAAACACACACACACACACACACTCTCTCTCTCTCTCTCTCTCTCTCTCTCTCTCCTGGGCCCTTAACCTGTTACTCATTAAAAGCATGATTTGTGTCTGCTCCTAACATAAACTGAAAAGTAGTTTTTCCTAAGATCTGTGACTCTTCACTAGGGCCTAGAGATGCCCATTATAAATCACAAAGCTTGACTTTCACTCTGTGAAACTCTGGGCCAAGTCCTGGAGTGTCTATCTAAAAGTTGGGAAAACAAGTTTATTAGCCCTAAATTTACCTACCTTATTACCCTTAAACATCAAGAGCAGTTATTTCCAGAAGTTTCCACTGTTCTAAACCTATGGTTACCTTGGATTCCTGCAGAGCCCCACACAACTGAGACTGCCTCAGGTCATGAGGATTCCTCTCATGGGAACCCAGCTGCCCCATACATCTGAGGACACAATCTGAGGCAGGTTTAATTCCCAGTAGTTCCTGGTTCCTCAGCCCAATCAACAGTACAGCAGTGTGGGGCTATGGACACCTATGATCGATGGTCCCACACAACTGGATTCTGAAGTTTTTTAGGTTTATTAACATACTATAAAAAACTGAAACTGAATTTTAACCTCTGAATAAGTGGGCAGGTTATTGTTATGATATCCTATACATACCTACCTTTACAAAAGACCTAGAAAACTACTAAAGCTATGCGAACAGTTCTGCTTCTTTTAGAAAAAAGCCACAAAACCTCTAACAATTCTATCTTTAAATCTTTTTGACATAAAGAACAGATCTCATCATTTCATACTGAAGTAGTAGTGAAATATTGTGAAAAACTATGCAACTAGAGCAAGGAATACATTAAGCACAGTTTTAATTTTCTTTAATTAAAACAATGTTTTGGAGATAATAAAATATAGGAAGAAGGGCTCTTCAGACAACCTAAGGCACGGAAAATGACGGCACATTTCCAAATCTGTGAGATAATTCAGGAGACAAGCTGATATTTCCCAAGCTGATTAGCAATGGATCTATACACATTAGAATACCACTGTCCACCCTGATGAATCTAATTTAATGGAGCATGAAAATGGTACTTCACAGTCATCAAATAGATACTGAGTGGTGAAAAAGTCGTGCTTCAGCTGCCAGATTCTGAGTGGCCCTGGGCTGATAAAATTAGCTCCTTAGGGACACGGGTTGCAGTTGTGTTTTGAAGTATACTTGAGTCCCCTCCTTCTCCAGCACCTCTTAGCTCAGAGGGGATCCAGTGGTCACTATCTAAAGTAGTACTATCTTGAGAGACACATGTTGGTTTTGACGAAGGTTAATACTGTTTAAAGTCATTTAATGTTTTTGGTCATTCAAACATTAAGTATAAAATCCATTTATGACACTGATCGAAAAATATTAAAAATGTAACAACTTCCTGATCAAAATTCATAAGCTCTACATGTTTCTCATATTTTTGCCTCACACATGCTTAAGCTTCTGATCTACCAGTGAGCTACACCCCAGCCCTACATGATGTTTGACAGAATATACAGTGAGAGTTCTTACGCCTGAGAAGGGCTGTTTGCACATGGAACCGATGTGCCTGCAGGACCACACTACCTGCCGATGAGCAACAAAGCAATTGGAGCAAAATTCTGTTACATAATATTTTAATGTGGAATATATTCTGGGATTCACCTTTTTCTATAGCATAAAAAGAGGGGCTCCATCTATTTCCCTTCTTCCCTCCCAGGTTGATTAATTCACACAGTACTTCTGCCATTTGTCAACTACTGATGCTCCGTTACTTTCTTTCTATTTTCCTCAGGGTTAATGGGATATTAAAGAAAGATTGTAAGCCGAAAAGGAAGCCAGAGACATTGAAATCTGACAGGCCCCAGTGAAAATGAAGGGGTCTGTTCAGGGCGCATAGATCAATAATGTCAGCTTGTAAGCTGTGTGATCTTATTCAAAACAGACAATAAACCTTTCTCTGAGGATAAATAAGACCCAGAGGAAGGAGCGCTTTCATCAGTTCTCATTCCCCATGTCCACCTGGAGGAATGCTGCCCTGTGAGCTTTGGCTCAGTGTACACTTCCCTTTCTACCAGTGGGGAGTCCACGAATTAAACTGTCAGCCAGCAATATGACTAGTTCAAGGCCATCTTTCTTCTTTTTTTTTTCTTCTCTCCAGTAATTTCATACTTTAGCAATTTCCCAAGTTCATTTAAAATGAAAATGAAAGGCTTATCTAGAGTACAAAATACAAAAAACTTGATAATGCTATAATGCATTTCAAAGTACCAGCATGCCTCTCTATTCAGTTCTTGGGGAGGAAATTCAGTATCCAGTGGTAGCTTGCTGTTGCCATGGAAACAACTCTGGTAGGCAGCTTCTTATTGTTACTGTGGTCATTCAGCTGCGGGCTCAGAAGGGAGGAGCAGTATAGTTCCTCTACAGAAGATTTTGTGTGTGTGTGGTACCGGGGATCGAACCTGTGACTTTGTGCTTGCCAGAGAGTCGCTAATGCCGCTGAGCTAAATCCCCTATGGTTCCTCTACAAAAATATTAACTTTCTCTTTTGGGAGGTGATCCAGTGAAAGAACAATACTCAAAGACAGAAAATAACTTACCGCCTGAGAACATGATGGCCACCAGAGCCAGATCCTCTTCTGTGTGTTGGATTTTTTCGGCTACGACCTTCAGGATTTCCTGGGCTGTACTGGAAACCTTTGCCTTCACACTGACATAGGAGTGCTCCGTTATGTATATGTGGCAAAAAACTGCAAAAGTCAGAAGAATTGTTCATAAACAGAGTAGTCTAGTCATTTGGTGCAGACTATACCACACTGAGGCATCCACCTTGCTATTCTCTTTAATACAAAGCATATGCAACTAGATATACACATTTGCATATGCACACAAGAGACAGAGGTATCTGCCTATGAATGCCACCTGCAGACACAGGAGACGTATATGCCACAAAGCAGGCAAAATGGCACGTGTGGTAGATGGGCTGCACATACTGTACGGGAGAATGAGTCACACCAGTGTGTGTTCCTGGCCATAACACAATGGAAACCCTGCTATGCAGACTGTACTTTTGAATCCTTCTTTAAGGACTGCTGAGATCTCCCAAAGCAGCATATTAAAATGTCTAACTCATAAATTTTTATTTTACACTCCATTTCAGGGCAGTCTCAGTGGCTCAATCAAGAACAATGTACTTGCTATCACAAGTCTCATGAACATAGATAAAAATCTGTCACCTGCCTAGTTTTTGTTTAGCTTTCTCAGTCATTTAAGAATGACATCCTGCCTCCACATCGAAGCGGTGATGAGTTTACTTGCCAAATGAGTTCACATTTCTAGCCTTTTTAATTTCCTTTCTACTGTTTGTGAATATAATTATTACTAGGATATTATCACTATCAGAGTGAACAGGTTCTGGAAAATTTTTTCTTTTAGATTTTAATAGCAAAAACTATGTTAATACCAATGGACATCATTAACACCTTGCTTCTTGTATCAGCTATCCTGAATGTTTAGAACACTAGCTGCTTTAGAACAAACAGAAGGATAACAACAAACTTAGAGATTCTGTTCTTTTGCATTGCAAAAAAATTGGTGGGGGGGGAGGAGTACAGCTCTTTCAGAAATTTTATGTGCAATTTAAATAGCACTACAAAAATAAACCCAGAAATGCTTTTACAGAAATGCAAATAAAGCAAAAGCCTAACCACAAGCTGACATGTACAGAACCTCAAAGTAAACATACTACTAGGAGGCAGTTGACAGATTTTGTTTGATTTCATTGGGTGTGTCACTGAAACAACAGCTTCTAACAAATAATTGTTTTATAGTTTGTCAAGAAAATTATGAGGTGGGGAGAAAAAAAAATTTTCTTCCTCCTATATTAAAATGCAATTTTTGAGCAAGGCAAAAGTCTAGTCTACAAAGAAAGAAATGTAGGGTAAATTTGTAGCTTGCTTAATAGACTGATGAGAAAAAAAAGCCCAGGGGCCTTGAAATACTTAGTCTCTTCCAAGCTCATCTTGGAAAACTATACAATTAAATTGTAAGATGAATGGGCAAGAAAGGTCAGCAATTAACATATTAGAAGGTAAGATAATTTTGTTTCCTCTTTCACTTGGGGCAGATGACTTAATGTGACACAGCAGAACCCCATCCATCAGCTGCGCTGTATATAAACATCACAAGAGAAAGGCAAGCTTGTGACATTTTGCATTTTTAATAATGAAAAAATTGGACAAATATGAAATGTTTATACTTTGAATTTCAACAAAAGGAGAAAGGTGAGTCAAAAGAGAATCTCAAATTCACAATAGCATAAACATTTTTTTAATTCACTTTTTTCCCAGCTTTACCTTTGAATCAATCTTTATCCAGCTAGGAGGAAACCACTGCCATCACTCTGGTTCTGGTATAAATATTCACACTGAAAAGCACACCAGCACCTACAGATGGTAAAACAGCCTTTCCCCACCCCTGTGTTGCATGAACAGCCGTCTTCACTGGAGGCCATGACCCTCCTCTGCTAAGAAGCAGTGAGCGAGTGGGGAGGATGCACTGGAAGTGTGGCATTGCCTGGTTCTGCCTTGCCTTGGAGGAATTCCTACCACACACCCGTCCTTTCATCGTTCTCTCCAAGATGTCCTTCTCTAACTCTCAGTGACCGGTTCAGCCAAAACCCTGCACACTGCTTTGGTGGCTTTTCCAGTTAGTTGTAAGCAAAGGGCCGACAGAGTGGGGGAGCTGGAAAGAAGGTTCAGGGAGGACAAGGCTGAGTTTCTGGTGTATTTCACACCTCTGTCCTAGAACACAAGAAGGCTCTTTGCATCCTCTCCTTTCCTCGCTTCTCAACCTAAATATATCATTGGTTGTGAAGACAGTGTTATAGGACCTAAGATGACTGTAATCTCAAAGCAAGAAAAGGAAACCTAAATGTCTGTCAGAGTGGGAAGACTGATACTAAAGGAAACCTAAACTTCTGTCAGAGTGGAAAGACTGAGAAATGACAGCTAAAAATAGGCTAATGTGTTCATAGGGGCCTGTGATGGTGACTGGCTATGAGTCCACCTACCCCAAACCTTGCTTAAAATCCTACTCACATTCCTCTGTTTCCGCCACAGTTGCTCTATGCTGGAGCCAGTTCTCCTTAAGACTGAATTGGTGGAAAAGGGTTTTATTCTGTGAGAAGGGAGAAAGAGAACAATGAACGAATGTATTCCTGCCCTTTGGAAAACCATAGCTGATTACAACATGTTCCAAAAGAGCTAGCCAACTTTTTAAAAAATATGAAATCCACCCATCCAATCTTAGAGAAATATACTGGGAGTAGCCTCAATTAATAAACAGGGAGGTGGAGATTCTGGGCAATGGAATGGACCCAGGCCAAAGTCCAGTAGCAGGCATAAAGCTCTTGTAATGATTCCCTCCACATGCCAGAGAATACTCCCACGTCTCACCTCTGGCTACTCCAAAACTTCCCCAGATTCTCCTAAGACATGGTTTCCCCAAGCCAACCTCCAAGTCACATTACCACAGTCAGAGCTTTTGCTTTTTACATTTTTCACAGAAGCAACTCTGTGAAATCCTTTCATACTCCTAATGTAGTACATGGCCTTTCTTAAAAGAAATGGGTGCACTGTTCATTACAATTACCCATCTATAAAACTTGTGCCTGACACTGCAATCTACATTTCCCCTTTATCAAGTTAAACAAGAACATATTCCTGCTCACTACCATCACTCTTTCTGTTGTGTTGAGATTGCAAATCTCTTCTTTACATAAATTTCTTACACTATGAGTCAAGACTCTGACTTAGATTTTTGAAATAAACTGTAAATTTGATGCTTTAGTCAGATTCATTTTAACTGTAAAGAAAATGCCAACTCAGACAGGGCAAGGTTTCCAAACCAGATCACCCCACTTCAGATACAGAAGGGTCTGCCTACCTTCCTTTGTGGTGAATATTCATCTACAGTGCTGAAAAGAAAAAGTTAAGGAGTTAGTCTTTTTCTCAAACTCACAATGATGCTATTATTGTTATGGAGGACTAATTTTCAGGAAACAGGCAAAGGACTTTCTTCTTTAAAAAAAGATAAAACACTTGCTATTTAGGAAGCTCAAACAAAAGGATCATGAGTTTGAGGCCTGCCTAGGTAACTCAGTGAGATCCTGTCTCAAAATAAAAGCATAAATAGAAAGGATTGGAAACGTAGCTCAGGACTAGAGCATTTGCCTAGCATGTGTAAAGATTTAGTTCACTGTCCACCAACACACACACACACCCACACCCACACCCACAGTATTCACTACTTTACTATATATAGCAATTTGACATTGGGCTCTGGATTTCAACCAAACCAGGAAGGAAAGAAGCTACCTATTCAACTGATATATTATATTGCACTTCCTTCCCCAAAAGTAAAGTCAGGAATTGACAGAGAAACTGGATTTATTAAGTCCATGGAATCTCAGTCCACAGAAATTCAGTGGGGGCTTTGTTTTTGTTTTTGAGTAGCAATATTTAGTATACATAAATGTTTTTCTCATATAGAGGAGGATTTTAGGTGAAATTATTATTTAGATAACTAAATAATTCAGCATGTTTTCCAGGATATTTCTCCATCTGGCAGAAATGGGGAACATCCTGTAGATCAGGGTTGATTCCCACTGCTAAGTACTTTCTGAAGGCCTCTTCCACTCCATATGGAACTTGACCTGGGACCATTTTCATATATCTTTAGGTTAACCACAAATTGCAGATACTATCTTAGAGTCAGAAAAAAACACTTTCTCCTCTATTCATACAATAGGGGTAGGCAAAAATGTGATGAACATTTGAGGTTCAAATTTTCTTCTAGAATATACTAGTATTTCATAATCTTACATAAAGGGAAGACTCATGGAATCATATCTTTGTTTTTATCAATACAGGGGATTGAAACTTAGGTCTCTTAAAGGCTAAGCACATGCCCTACTACAGAGTTACACTCCTAACTCAAAAACTTCTTACTATAATTTTCTTATTTTAATCTAGTATTTCTCAATCGAAGGTTCAGTAGAATGTACTAAATTCTGATGTATTAAAAAAATTCTAATGATGTAGTTAATGCAAAAGTCTGCCTCATAGCATGAAGCAACTTGTACATGAGATGACTTTGATTTAAATGTTTTCTTTTCTCCTTGTATTTCATTTCATATTAATAGTTTATACTTTCATGTTAGCCTGAAGTTACATTTATTGAATAATTGCAGGTTGTAGTAAAAGATGACCGTAACTCATGATATTCATTTCTGTTCTCTTTCACATGATTTTTAAATGTCTAAAAGTGCAATTTTGATGATTGCTAACTAAAGCTTATAGTTTGTTTCCTCCCTTAGATAGATTTTTAATTTGCAGCAGGATTCTCTTTAATAAAATTAGATAAGGACTTAAATCTCAAATCAGTAATCTGAAAGGGCTGAACTAGCATTTTTTCTTAGGATTGCATTTATGACTGCTAAAATCATAACAAAAGCTTTCCCAATTAATACAAACTAGTGCATTGTAAATCACAGGACAACTTTCCCTCAGATGAACTCTTTAAACTATATCTGAAAGACAAATGAAGACTTGATATTTTCAGTTACTAAAACTAATAAGGAGAGTCAGTGGTAAAACCGAGGAAAATCATGTGCAGTGAAGCTGCAAGATTAATGAGCATTGTTTATGGGATGCTAGGTCCTGCCAAGAGTCAGTGAGTTAATGGCTTCCTTTAATCTTTCTAGATTGATAAGAAATTGCAAGGAACTCATAAAATTGAGTTTCTGAAATGTTCCATGACTCATTGGGACTTATTCATAAAGCTTCTTTTCCTTTGCATAGATAAAGCTGTAAGACCCCAGATGATAAGCTAAATATGTAGACTTAAATAATAACCTATTAAATAATTGTTTTTAAACACCCAGATAGTTATGGCCCAGTTTGTTTAAATCATGTAAAATAGAGTTCAATAAGCTTGATATAGCATTCTTTCATTTTGAGATTGAAAAATGCACAATATACTACCTGATAAGCTAAGGAAAGAAAATGAATCCCAGAGACAAAAATGTTTAAAACCACCCAGGGTAGTGTTGCAAGACTGTAATCCCAGCACTATGGGAGGCTGAAGCACAAGGACTGCAAGTTCGAGTGCAGCTTGGGCAAATTAATGACATTCTGTCTCAAAAAATAAAAAGGACTGGGTATGTATCTCTGTGCAAAAGCTCTGGGTTCAATCCCAAGTATTGCCAAGAAAAAAAAATCCAACCAATGAAATGACAAAAACAAAATCATAATGTTCAAAATCAACTTTATGCATGATATTACAGTAAGAAAAATTAAATACTTACTGACGACGATGCATTCCAAGTATCTTTTGAAATTCTTTTAACTCCTTTTCAAGTATTGGATATTCATAGACATCATCCAGTACATTCCTATATATGGTCTGGAAAAGACAAATGGCAGCTGAAATAGTTTAATGCCCACTTCGTAAGGATTAAGAGTAAGACAGTGCTGGGGATAAAGCTCTTGGTAAAGCATGTGGATAGTATGTGTGAAGTTCAGGGTTTGATCCACTATCAACAAAAAAGACTCAGATATCAGTTATTCTGCTCAGTGGAATCCAAGACAGTGTATGGGTTGAATCTTAGTGAGCCGATCAACTGTTTGAGGTGCTTTAGGTAGGGAATGCTGAAAACAGAGATTCTAATGCCTACTCAAAACATCTGTGCCAGTCAGGCATGGTAGCATATGCCTGTAATCCCAGCAGTAGGGAAGCTAAGGCAGGAGGCTTGCCATGAGTTTGAGGACAGCCTGGGTTACACAATGAGTTCAAAGCCAGATTGAACTACATAGCAAGACTCTGTTTCCAAAAAAAAAAAAAAAAAAATTATGTTTACTTTGTGTCTTAAAAAATAATATCTACATAATCATTCGGAAATATTAATCAGCTATTTTGAAAATAACCTGAGTTTAGAAAAAATGCTGGGTAAGCCAGTTTTTAACTAGATGTCTATACATTACATGCGAAGTAATTTCCTTCATGACAGATAGAAGCAGTTTAGGCACTTGCTCATTCTAAAATAAATCCCATCTTAGCTAGAATTCCATATAGCCTTAATCTACACACTTACGATGGTTTTGAGAGTCAAAGGATTTCTGCCTATTCCAGAAAACTGTCTGTGTTAAAAAGATATTGCAGTCTATTAATAATTAGAAAATGAGTTAATTTGAAATGTAAATGTAGGGTTTTTTGGACAAATCAACATTGCTTAAAATTCTCAAAGTATATCATTTGCTTAAGTTACGTACTATATGTGGTCAATGTAATTTTCTTCTTTTTTTTTTTTTCCTTGTTTTACTGGGGATTGAATCCTAGACCTTCGAGTGTGCTACATTGCCAGATTTCGCTCCACCTACTTTTTGAAGACAGGGTCTTACTAAGTCCTTAAATTACCCAAGGTGGGCACGAACTCATAATCCTCCTGCTTTAGGCTTTCTGAATGCTGGAATTACAGAGCTGTGCCACTAGACCTGGCTGGTCAATGTAATTTTTAAATGATAATGCTTTTTAAATGATATTTTCAAAAAGATACACATATTACATAGATATAGGACTAGTTTAAAGCTATAATGAATCTCAATATATTAAATAGTATCAAAATTTGAAGTATGTTTTTGTTTACCTTCTTTCTTTTACTTGCAATAAAAATTCTCTTGACTTAAATTATTAAGCATGAACATTTCCTTCTGTATTTTTGCATAGTAAAAAATTTGAAATTTTGAAAAAGGTTCCTATGTAGGGGAAAGCAAATTTTAAATATGTAGGGGCTATCAGGCCTCAGAAATAAAGGTGCATCTATACTTTCTCTAAATCACAACTTGACTATCAAAAAAAAGCTGAATGACTATTATCTACAAATGAGAATTTTGAAATATGTAACTGGAATAAAACCAGTCACTTGGTGTCGAAGATTCTCGGGAAGCCTTAGATTACCTTTAAAAACATTTTTGAATGTTCATCCTCATGTAGCCAGTCTTTGTACAGAGCAATCCACTGGGAAACCAGATGCAAGACTTTACGTTTCCTACATGGGACATCTGAATTTTCTTCTTTGCCTTGATACTTTTTAGCAGAATAGGTGCAAATGGTTAAGAAAGAACATTATGTTGTTGAAATTAAGCGCGCGCGCGTGCACACACACACACACATACACACAGATCCACTTACTCTAGTTTTTACACAATAGGCTAAAACATAATTTCCACAAAGGAAGAAGAGAACACACACAGTAAGAGCAAAAGGTGTGCACTGAAAAGAACAAAAGCAAACTGACAAAATGACTGAAGTATCTGCAGCAGGAGGCCACGGAGTTAAGGGCTGGACCATCACACTGGCAGCTGCTGATAAAGTCCCACAGGCAGTGTGGGATTAATGTCAGTTCAAAGAGATACTGGGTGGCCCACTGATTTCAAGGGTGGCTTTTAGGGATGATCTGGCCTCCCTACATAGGTGAATGCTATTCATAGTTATACAGATCAAAAGGAGGCCAAGTATTCTTTGATTATTAGAGATTCACATTTTGTAAAAAAAAGCAGTAGTTCTAAATGAGCACAGATTTCTGGAGCATAACTGGTCATATGATTCAACTCTCCATTCCTAGGAATTTACTTGAAAGAAAGAACTGAGTAAATGTGCAAACACATAAGTGAAAAGGACTACAAATTTTCATTTTCATTAAAATTAAATTTAAAAAAATAAGAAACTAAATGCTTCAATAAATGAGGTAGGTTAACTAAATTACACATCCATTTAGTAAACTGTTGTATAGCCATAAAAGTAATTTGTCTAGTAGTATATTTACTGACATGCAACACTTACAAACTATTGCTGAACAGAAAAGCAAGTAGAAAAAGACTATGTTAGATGCTCCATTTCTGTTAACAATGCTTATGTGAATAATAAAATTATCTGGAAAAATATAGAGATGGTTAACAGTCACTTTTCAATGGAGTGAGATTTGAGAATGTATGCATTATTTTACTTATTAGAATTTTCTGCTCTGCATACAATGACCATGTATTAACTATGCAATTAGAATTAAATAAAACTAACACTGAAGGCAAAGTTCTTAAATGACCAGGAATGAAACAGGGGCTAAATTCATCTTTTTCTCTTCAAAATAATAATTTCTGAGCACCTTGAAGACATGAAAAAGTTAACTGGGCATAGGAAACACTAGGATATGAAACACCTAGGTTTTGGGTTTGTTCAATCATACATTTCTTAATGCTGATAAAGAACTGCAAACTAGGAATAAATTATACAGCAAGCTTTGTAAATATTTTAAACATAATTCAGTCACTTTCCACTCATCCTGAAAGAATAAATAGTGGCTATCTTTAAACTCTACCTGTGAAATGCAATTAGGCACAAAAAATTCTATTCAGGTATCTATCTCTTCTAATTTTCTCTTGAAAGGTAAAATGTGAAGATTTATCCAATATTAGTTCTATTTCTGTAAATATTCTTGTTCTTTTCCCATAAATGTAATAGGTTTACTCATATTAAGAAAAAGCAGGAAAAGAAGAAATACCAACAACTTCATTTTTTAGGTAAGTGTATGTAAGTGAAGATACAATATCAGACTGCATATGTATGTGCTGCAACAATAGGCCAGCAGAATAGAACAGTTTCACAAAACAACCATTGTGGTCATATTCATAGTTATTAACATTTATTTGCTTACCCTTGTTCTTTCCTCTCTTCAAGACACATATTTTAAAATATTTATTGATTAAATTTGCATTTGCATTATTCTGCTTTCCTATATTAAATTCTTTTATATTTTATCCCGGCAAAACTATACTCATCTATAAATTTAGCTAGGCGATAGGCATACTTGAAAGGCACTGGGAGAGTTACAACTTCTGTGTAATGCACTGAATATTATTAGCTGGCCCAAGGCAATGAGCTTAAATAATGTGCTTTATGATGAGAAAAGCCAAAAGCTTTTAAATTCTATTGCAATAAAAAGTGCTCATCTAAAATATCTAAACCCAGCACAAATGGTGCTAATCTATAAATAATGTTTAAAAACCACCAGGAAAAACAGTAGTGGGATATGAAAGAAATTATCACTAAGATGTACACAAAAATATCTCACAAGGAATATGGCTGTCAAAGATTTGTTCATAGCTTGTACAATTTTACAGAAAGCAAGAATGCACAAAAATAGTGAAATAATCATGTAGAAAAAACTCATGGTTTGAGCTGTCTTAGGTTTTTGGTACTCAATAAAAAGTCTGCTAAAATTCTGAACTAAATTTTCAAATTAAATTTTATATTTAAGAACTCAAGCATTTATATTCAAGAAAACTGTGAAACATTCTTTAGGAATATCCTCTGAGACATTAAATTTTTAACAAAAATGAAAAATAATATTAAGATCATAGTTAAAGGTAATTAATAGTTGAGAGGCTATAAAACACTACATTAATGGATGGTAATCATTTACAAATATGTTAGCATTAAAATGTAGGTGAAATTAGCTCATAGCTATTTTCCCCAAATACTGCTGAGAAGGAAAAATTTAAAACCTTTTTAATTATTGCTAAATTTCTTAGCAACACTTCACTTAGAAACTGTAGCAGAAATCTGCACATTATCAAAACTTTCCAAATGCAAAATTAATAACGTTTCAAGACAGTTTAATAAGCCAGTTTTAACAAGTGTAAAAATATTTATAGCTTTGCTTGGTCATAGGATATAGTGAAGCACTAAAATGCAATCAACAATTCTAATATGTGTGTACACACACACACACACACACACACACACACACATATATATATATATATATATATATATATATATATATTTGGGGGGGTTGTTTTTGAGATGGAGGGGTCTTTTTTTCACTATGTTCAGGCTGGCTTTGAACTCACTATATAGCCCATGCTAGTCTCGAACTCACAGCAATCCTCCTGCCTCAGCCTCCCAAGTATTGAAATTACAGGTATGCACCACCACGCTCAGTTAGTTTATATATTTTTAAAGACAGATATAATTTATGTATTTTAGGGAATTTTAACACATTCTTTTAAGCAGCAAAGTTCTATAGAGTTTGGAGATGTAATAATTATTTAAGAGGAAAATTACAGTAACTGACTTATCAATAGGCCGTAACAAAACTTTCACATATGCAAAAAAACTCATTTGCTTAAACATTTTTATGCAAGTTGGAGTAGAATCTTCAGTTTGATTTATAAAAACATGCACACTTTACTAAATTTAATTAAATTTTTAATTAAATTTTACCTTAAAATTATCAATTAAATTTAAAGTAATTTATTAAACATATAAATATTAAAGCACATCTTTAAGTACTGTGAGGCAAGAGGCCCGTTTGGAGATTTTTAGTAAGAGATTTGGCTTTGCTATGTAGCCTTTCTATGTTTCCATGGTAACTTCTAGTTAGAGGGTGAGATTTTAAGGCTTCCCCAACTGGTCAGTAAACTTCTAGTCACATGTGCCTTTCTAAGAAAGAAGACACACAATGCTGCAAAAAGATGACAATTAGTTCCAGGGGCAAGTTCAGACTTCCCGTGCAGGGGAATAGCTCATGTGCACAGGGACACTTGCCCAGGAACATAGTATCACACATGTATGTACATTTTTGTGCACAAGTGGTCTGACTCCTACCAGTTCTCCTCCGAAGCCGCTGAGTAATACAGTGCCAATTCACACTCAACCTCTTGACTTTGAGATTTACTAGAAGGCCAGTTTTACCTCTGGGTTTCTTCCCTTTCCCTTCCTCTTTCTTTCTTTCTTTCTTTCTTTCTTTCTTTCTTTCTTTCTTTCTTTCTTTCTTTCTTTCTTTCTTTCTCTTTCTTTCTCTCTCTATGTCTCTCTCTCTCTCTCTCTCTCTCTCTCATTTGTTCGTTCATACGTTCATACGAGGGATCTAACTCATGACCCACACTTGCCAGGCAGGCACTTATGCCACTGAGCTAAATCTCCAGCCCTACCTCCACACTTCTAAACAACCATAAGAAACAGATTTGAAGTAAATATAAAATAGTTCATTTTATCTATATCTTACAACATGAAAATAGTACTGCTATATTTCCATTTCCCCCTGTCCATTCTGTCTCATTTCATCTTTTACTGTGGATAACATCACATTAATATTTAATGCATCCACATGCTACCGTGGAATTGAGTAAATTAAGAAAGGCAGTTAATTCCTAATGTGAGACATCTGTCTGAGAGGAAGGCACCACAGCATCCTGAAGTTAATGAAGGATATTGCCTTAACAGCGCCTGGCACAAGTCATCAGTCGTCATGAAGACAGTATACGTGAGAAGGAAATCATCGAGGAGGGTCTCTGCAAAGAAAGAAAACAAATACAAGGTAAGCAAAAAGGTGACAAGAAGGTCAGCTGCTTGTCCATGTTGTCAACCATGTTGCATGGCAAAAACATGAGAAATGATGGAACTACTGTAGTAGGACGGGTTAGGAAAAGAGAATTTTGGCCAGAAAATATATGATTTACTAAAGAAACATTCTTTACATAGAATGCTTCAAACAGAGCTTTTTTATTTCCCTCCTTGCAAGGCTCTTTAAATACACGACTCTACCTTTTCTCCCCTCCTGAAATATTTGCATTTTCAGGTAAACATATTTTGAAAAGCCAATGTATCAAAAATGTGTTTTTGAAAAACAAATTTTGTAAGACTTCTGAGGTATGTGCTATCGGGAATGAAATCTTTATGTTCTAATAAATTAAAGCTTCCAAATCCATTACTTACATCTCAGACAGGAACAATAGATAATAAAATCCAGAAGATACACTCAAGTCCCCAGGCCATTTACCTTCCTTGCCCAAATGCGTCTATAAGAGGTTGGGAAAGTGATGCATGATTTTCTTACTATCATGAAGAGATACTAAGCTGACACCAGTTAAAATCGAGGAGCAAGTACAGCATAGTATAGCACACTTCTCCCTAATTCATTTTCCTACTAACGAAGAGGGACCAATTCTTTGCCTTACATGTTCTCAGAAAAGTCTTGCTTACTTGTTTACATAATATTGAGCTGCTAAACAGGCAAGCTATGAAATCCAACATAACTTCCAAAATGATAGGATCATATAAGGGTGTGAGATAGTGATTTTTAAATAACTGCCTCTGTATAGTCTCCTTAAAATTAATTTTATAAAATGATTTCATTTCCCTATCTTTACATTCTGATCATCAAATTTTTAGTTTTATGCAATAATAACAAATTATAGAGATAATGTGATTACATGCAATTATAGTCTGAATACTTATACCTCCCCCTGCTCTGTAAATTGAACCTTTATTCTCTAATGTGTTACTAGAAAGTGGAGTATTTGGGAGGTAATTAGGATTACATAAAGCCCCGAGGTGGACCCCTCACGAGTGGTCTTAGAGTTCATAGAAAAGTCCTGAGAGCGGTTGCTTCCTACATAAACCAAGAGAACACAGTGAAAGGATTGTGGGCAGTGAACTAGAATGGAGTCCTCATAGGCAGGTACTCTGTGAATACCTTGGACTTTCTGGCCTCCAGAATAAGAAATAAATACTTGCTGTTTATATACCATGCAGTCCATGATATTTTGTTACAGTAGCCTGTGTTGAGATACGTACTCAGTAACATTTGTGTTCTCCAAGATCTACACTTTATAAAACGTGTCAGCAAAAATGACCACCTAGTACAGAGCTCTACAGTTCTATGATGACTAGATGAAAGAAAACTTCCAGAATGTTTGGAAAAAGCAGTTAAATTTATTGTAAAAGTTGATGCAAATAGCAAGACTGTATTTATAGATCTGTTTATATATTTATAAATTTATATAAATATTTATAGATACCAATGTTAACATAAGTTGTGAATGACACCAATAGTAATATCACCTGCAATGTGTTTGTTTTGTTTGGCCACAGGACATTGAGATAATTCTCATCTACATTAGGTAAGTGGTTGTAAATGGGAATGTTAATAGAAATCTTGCTTTTAAATTTCAAAGATGCCATTAATTAAAATGAGGTGGACATATTAATGAAGAGTCTGAGAATTTCTTCAGATATTTATAGCAATATTCTTATCAAGATAATAAATTTGACAAATGGGACCTAACAAATAAAATTAAACAACTTATAATATTGTATCATAGTGCAATATACCTGCTATCACAGGTCTAACTTACTATTACTCCATGAAAAAAACAAGTCTCCAAACAGGTATGACAGGCTTTGTAGGCTATGGGATAGAGAGGGTGGGGTATGCAAACACAGGGAGGTGGGCATCAGTTAGGCTAGTACAAGAAGGTGGTACATGCCTGTAATCCCAGCACTGGCAAACTGAGCAGGGAGGATCGCTATGAGCTCCAGGCTGCCTGGACTACACAGTGAGACCTTGTCTCAAAAAAACAAAAAGAAAAAAAGCAACCAAGCAAGCAAGCAAGCTATGGAGGTGAGTTTAATCAGGCACTGCTCTGCCTGCATTCACACAAAAGCTAGGAACTCCCTATTAGAGCTGATTTACAAAATTGCAAAGAAATGCACATATAGGGAAAAGTAGTTTTATTCTAAGATCTGCCCCTAAACTAGTTAACTTGGTAGCAAAAGTTAATGACTGGCCATCACAATGAAAATTGATAGTGACTTTCATTATGATTTATAAAATCGATGAAATTAAAATTGACCACTTACATAATGCTGACACCCTAGGATATTTTGGAAATACAGTTTAAAAACTATCCCTTTGAATTTCTAATAAATAGTGTCTTCATAAATGGTAAATTTTTGCTTTGCTAAATTCTCTGATCTGTTTAGAAATTGAGTTGGGTTTTTTTTTTTTTTTGCATGTAATATTAGATACAAGCAGCAGGGACAACAGAGTAGCTTAGAAGATATTTTAGAGTCTTCAGTGTACTCTTACAAATAAGCGCCACCAATATATAGAAGCCACCAATATATAGAAGTGACAATATTGAGAACCTCACATGTTGGGCATTTTAATGCATGATGTGACATATGGGTTTACACTCTGGTATGTTCTTACATTTAGCTGCATTTAATGAGGTTGGAACCATTCTCTAATCAAGATTTACTCTCCTAGTAGCAGGACTTATATAAAAAAAATTAACTTTGACATAATCAGTCATTCTGTGTTGGAACAAGCTTGGATAATGGAGTGACTACGAGAGTCTGGTTGGATGATGGCAAACTCATTTGGTGTTCAACTTAATTAATCAGCTCACATACCACAATTTTGTTAAGCGCCGTGACCCAGAAATGCTTATTTTCCTCTGTTACTACCTATTTAATATTCAATAGCATTTACCTAATTATCTGCCATAAAAATATTAATTAAAATAAAAACAACAAGGCTACATAAGAACATCTCCAGTAAAAATCCTGATGAGAAAAATAGTTAAAAATCCTAATGAATAGAAGACTCCCAATGCTCCTAACTCCAATCTTTCTTTTTTTAACTACCATCTTGTTCCTTTATTCTTTTTTCAGCATATCTATTCTTTTCTGCTATATTCTTTTCTATTCTGAAAACAAGTGAGTGATATGAATAAAAAGTCTACAATCAGAATGATGCACTTCAAATAAGTTAGTTTTATAATAGTCCTGCTTCAAAATAGGCTGTCCCATTGGTATTTAGAAATATTTTTAGAACCACAATGACTACATAAATGAGCCCCTGAAGACTACTAGCCAACAATAGCCATTTAGAAAGCCTAGCAAATCCACTAGCATTCATATTAAAACACTATAATTATCTATTATATCACATAGCGCTTAATTAATAGTAATTTAAAACTGTAGGCAGAAAAGCACTTTTGTATGCATAAGAGCATTTTTCATCGAAACAAATCTATAGTTGCCAATACACTAAATTCTGAATAGCAAGATGCATTCAATTTGATTTCTAACTCTGTGAATATAGTATGTAGGCATTAATATATCAAAACCCCCTTTTATTTTAAATTCTATTCATCCAATCTAATTCCAAATCGTTGGCTTATCTCTAAACTTGAAGGATCATCGTCTCCACTCCACCAAAAAAAGAGATGGTTTGGGGTGAGTGCTGGGGAATGAACCCAGGGTCTCTTGCATGATAAGTATATTGCTCCACCATTAAGCTACACCTCTAGGCCCCCAAAAGGAATATTTTTGCAGTAACTTTCTGAACTCTTACAACATAAAAGTAGCATTCAGATAATCAACAAAACAAGAAGGCACAAACTGTTATGCTTTTAAGTTCTACATGACTTGAAAAAAATAAATCAGTGAGCAGTCAAAATCTATAGTCTTGCTGTAAATCATTCTAAAATTTAGTCTAAACTGAGAATGGTGGCACATACCTATCATTGCAACCCTCTGGGAGGCTGAGGGAAAGAGATCACAAGTTCAAAGTTAGCCTAGGCTATACAATGAGTTTGAAGCCAGCCTGGAACCTAATTAACTGCCATAGAAATATTTATTAAAATCAAAACAACAAGGCTACATAAGAACATCTCCAGTAAAAATCCTGATGAGAAAAATAGCTAAAAATCCTAATGAATAGAAAAGAAAAGACCCTGCCTCTCCCTACTCCACCTCATACAAAAATAAAAATAAAAATAAATAAAAAAATAAATAAAATTCAGTTTACAATTACTTACACGTAGTGATTTAATAAAGGACTTTTCTGTGTCACCTCATACTATTTACAATTTTTAGGTATAAGAAAGCAATTATCTATTTTGATTTTTACTGAAATATATTCAAAACATTTTCTCATTCTCATTTTAAGCAACCACTAAAAAAATCCGAATTTATTTCTGTAATACACAAGAGTCTCTAGAATACCCTAAAGTTCTGTCAAAGTGGAATAGTAAGAGGTTTGTTTACAGATCCCTTTTTATAGGGTTCTGTTATACAGATGAAGTCAAATTACAGAAAAGGATCTACAAGTTACCAAAAGGATTAAGCAAATGCTTTTGTTGGTAAAAAAAAAAAAAAAAAAAAACAAACAAACAAAAAAAAAGGCAAACAAAAGCCCTCAGATTCCTAAAGTATACAAATCACAGGAGTATGGGAGCACTTGGGAATAATTACAGAAATTTATCTCAGTTATTTTTTTCAATACACATAAGCAAAATGCACTGCAATAATGAAACCACTCATCTGTGAAAGCGAATTACCAAGAATGCAAATGAAGAGTTCTGATAGGCAACTGCCAACGGTTGCCATCTGATCTAAGTATGGCAGTATGCAACATCTCTGTACTACTTTATATTCCCTCAAGGTCTGTTAGCAGTTTCACCCATATGCAATGGGATTTAAGGCACTCTTATAATGTCCTACTGAATTTTGATTTCAAGGAGCCAAGATAAGTTTTGAACTGGTCTTGGAATGGTACAACGTACCATTATTTTCTGAAAAGTACTGCCAAAATGTACCCTGTAACTTTATTAAGCACAAATAATTTTTTAGGGTGTATGAAGTTTGAAACATAAAATGCTATGCCACTGAAGTTATGATTCTTCCCCAATGTACCTTACATTTCTGATATTAATGACCTCAAAACATACCTGAATGCCACAGCTTTTGAATTCATTCAATTTCTGCTCATTTTTACACTTTCACCAAAATTTTGTTTAGCGATTCTAAAACACTAAATCTTGACATATAGTTTTGTTTTTAGGTATTTGTTGTACAAGAAATGCTTAATTATTTAATATTTTTTATACAGCAAACCTTCCAAGTCATCCCTTTGTTAAGAACTTACTATAGACAGGGCTTGAATGTGCTATTCAAATAATCTATTTTTATCGTAGTTTGTAAAATTCTGTTGTGAAATCCCATCATTCTTTCTCTGACAAAGGATGATTTGATTTGAATACAAATACTGCATGTCTGTAATCTCCACTACACCAGGGGCAGAGGCAGAGGCAGAGGCAGAAGGATTACAAGCTTGAGGTCAGCCTAAGCAATTTAGTAACTTGGTGAGACCCTGTCTAAAATTAAAAAATAGTAAAAATAAATAAAAGGTCTGGGAATGTATCTCAGCCTTCCCAGGGTTCAGTAACCAGGTACCAGAAAAACAAACAAAAAACAGGTATTACATTCTTAACTATATTCCAATCCACACACTGCCTTTCGAAAATGTTTCTAGGAGGAACGCAGAACAAATGGCCACTTTCTCTGGGCTGCAGCCCACTGAAAAGGTAGTGTTTGCAGGAGGCCTAGGTTAAGAGGTGAGCAGCGGGCAGCACACATAGCTGCTGCCCGACTCCAATCAACTACCTCCGTATCAAGGCAAAAGTATCCCATTTGTACATCACATGTGTTTTCCAAGCCTGCTGGGAAGCTGGAAAACAGTGAAAAGAATACAAAGGGAGGCAGAGCGCTGGGATTGAACCAGTGTCGCCTATAATGTAGCCTACAGCACAGTAGATTTCACCTCTCTGGCCCTTGGCTGAGTCACCTGTTAAGTGGACATCGTATTTACACCTAGCATAGATGTAGTGAGGACTCAATAAGACAGTGCAACTAAAGCAACTGGCAGAGGTGCTGGGACATGCTAGACACTTAATAAATACTATTTGTTTTTTATTCTCAAAAAATACAATTTTTATACCCTGTCCCAATTTTCCAGGTGCTATTAATAATCCAAAAAGAACTGAGAACTGACTATGAGCTTCCAAGAATTAGGTGAGAAAGGTGAAGTAAATGTGAGCAAGGGAATAGAAGTTTTCAAAGTGAGGTGTGCGAAGCAATAGATCAGACTCAGTGAATCCTGAAAGCCAGACAAGATAAACAGGAGATTGAATTTATCTTTATAAACTATCAAGCTTTGGTTCCCTGAGTTGTTCTACTGAAGACATTGGCAAAAATATTAAAGACCAGAGCTTGCCAAAGCAGGCTAGAGCTTATAGTTACGGCAACCTCTATCTAAAAAGGAAGGCTGAGTTCTCAGAGGAATCCATGGGAAACAGGCAGCATTCTAAGGAGCGAGCTGGGGTGCATATAAGATGCTCATGTGTGGGCAATGATAAGACAAAGGTGAATTAAGGAAGAAGAAGGACAAGAAAAAGAGAAAGATGCAGGACAGACAAGTGTAATAGACGCTCAGAAGAGAAGACGATTGGAAATGTGGGGATCAGAAGTATTGAACTCTGCTGGGAGGAAGTTTATCAGACTGGGGAATACAAGGCCACTGGCTTTGTTGTGCGGTGGATCCCGGGTCTGATGGCTCTGGAGAGATGCACTGTAGCAATATGCAAGTCAGATTTGAGGGACTGAGGATATTCTGATAAGCAGCTTCACAGTGCGTATCACACTGTTCCCCCACCAAAGACTCCTGTTACACTTGCAGGCTCACTGATTCAAGACAACAGTTGCTCTCAAAAGAGAACCAGGAGGTAAAATTTCTTCATGATCAATGCAAGTAACATTTTATTTAACAGCATCGATCAGAATGTGGGATTTGTCACAGGTTTGAAGCCTTTAATACCAACCTGCCAGCGTCTACCAATAAAAATTAATATCCTGTTCTAAGATTCACTCAAACATAATTGACCTCTCTGAGCTGCAGCTTGCGCACATGATTAACATCGCCTAATCCATTGTTCAGACACGAACTATGTTCCCAAGTGCTTGTCAGCTAAACATGCTAAAGCTTCAGGAAATGGAGAAAAATTAATTTAAACATAATACCTTAAATTAGGAGGCTGAAACAAGATTATTTTAAGCAATTAATGGTAACTCTAATACTTGAAATAATTGAGGTCCTAGTGTGATGTTTTCACCTTTTAGGCACCAAGAGGGGATTATCAGCTTCCTTCCAAATAAATACGTCATCATTGTCAACATTAAACTTTCACTGGTCACTGTGAATTGTTAAGAATTGAATTTTCTTTCTTTCTTTGCTTTTGAAGAGAAAAAATAAAACAAAATTTTAAAGCAAGATAATAGGCGAGTAACCATGGTTAATACATTGTGTATTGTTAACTTTAAATTAGTTACTCAGAGTACAAGATAATTGCATTTAACTGTCCAAACAATATTAGCACAAACCTTTTTCAATGAACAGAAATTGATAGTATGACTAGCTTAACTATCTTGTACACACATATATTTTTCACTTTTCCCTTTTCCCCCATTCCAATTTCTCTTTCCTTTTGAACAGTTTCTTCCATTTTACAATATGTATTATATGTTTTGGATCTTATTTACTCTTTCAGCTTCTCACACTAGGTAGGCAATATAATGTTTATACGTGAGTCTGGTTTATTTCACTTATGAGTATGGTCTCACGTTGCATCCATTTACCTATAAAAGTCTCAAGTTTATTGTTCTTTATGGATGAATAAGTACTACTCCATTGTATAAAAAAGACTATGTCTTTTTTATTTATTCCTCAGTTGATAGGCATTTGGGTTTTTTCCAAGATTTAGTTATTATAAATTGTGCTGCTTTTATAAACTTGGGTGCATGTATATCACTGTGGTATGATGTTTTTAATCTGGGAAGATACCCAGAAGGGGAATAGCTAGGACCTCCAGTCTTAGTTTTTTGAGGAATCTCTACACTGATTTTCAGAGTGGTTGCAGTAGTCTACACTTCTATCAACAGTGGAGAACGGTTCCTTTTCCCCTACAGCTCCTCCAGCATTTGTTATTGGTTGATTTTTGATAATAGTCATTCTTTCCAGGGTGAGGTAGAATCATAGTGTTGCTTTAATTTGCATCTCTCAAATGACCAGTGATGCTGAACATTTTTTCATATGTTTATTTGTTGTTTGTATTTCTTCATCTGAGAAGTATGTATTCATCTCAGATGCCCATTTTTGGATTGGATGTTTAAGTTGGGAGGTCTGATTTTTTTTGAGTTCCTTATATGTTCTCAATTTGACTAAAGGACAGCTGGCAAACATTTTTTCCTACATTGTGGGTTGTCTATTCACTCTGTTGGTGGTTTCTCTTGCTGTGTAAAAGCTTTTTAATAAGATGAGATCCCAGTTGCTGATTGTTTGTGATAGTTCCTGTGAGATTGGGGTTTTATTCATAGTCTTTGTCTATAACGATGTCTTCAAGATTTTTACATATTCTATCTTCCAGCAGATTTAATGTTTCTGTTTTAATATTTAGATCTTTGATCCATTTTAATTTAGTTTACTGCATGGTGAAATCTATGGGTCCAATTTTAATCTTCAGCATGTGCAAATCCAGTTTTTCCAGTATCATTTATTAAGTATTGAATTTTAGAAAGGAAAACCTTTATCTTACTGTATCTGCTTAACAGAAATTCTAGGAGTACTAGAGAGAAGTTATTTCCTCCAAGTTTAGCAGTAGAGAATCACTGCCTCTTTTGCAGCCCAAATTTGGCAAGATAACTAGATATACGAAAGAAATAGACACTATAGTCTATAAAATTCACTAATTTAGAGTAAATATAATTAAGCACCATTAGGCTTTTTCTCAGTAATCTCACTCAAACTTGTAACTTCCAAATTCAAGAAAATTTAATGTACAACTATATTTGAAAATATTCCTTGGACAGTCAAGTCAGATCCAACCCTGGCAGTTCAACACTTAGTGTGACTCTGTCTCAAAAAAGCAGGTGGGGCAGGGAATTAGCTCAGGGCAAAGACCTAGTAGCTCAGAAAGAAAAAACAAATATGTAAGTATGTCCTAGGACAAGCAGATCAATCAGTGACATAGCAAGGATGCCTTTTGTCTTGCTTTCCAGAGCGGTCATTAGGGTTCTTCGTAATAACACAGCTGCTTTCTTTTACACACACACAGGAAAGGGAGATTTGTGGCTTAGGGTCACAAATATATACATACACACACACGTGATCAGCAACCATTTATTGAACTCCTGTTATTCAAGGCTAAGCACATGGGCTCTGCTGTGGAGGTCAGAGTTATTGGCAAGGTTTTCAAAGTTGGTTGGTTGTTTTTGCAGTCCTGGGGATTGAATCTATGTTTTTCACACTGAACTACATTCTTAATCCATTTTTATTTCTTATTTTGAGACAGGGTCTCACTAAGTCACTAAGTTTTTGAGTTGGGCTCAAAGTTTTCTCCTGCTACCTCTGCCTCCCAGGGTGCTGTACTTACAGCGGTGCACTAAGAAGGCTCAGTTGAACGGAGTCTTTTTATTGTCCTTAAATCACCAAAGATGTCCCTGTGAAGCTGGTTTTCCTCAAGTACCAGCCTGACAAGAGTTATTTTTACTCAAATCATATTTCATTTTTATTTTCTTGACAATTTTCTTGAATTCTTGACCATAGCAAATAGGTATGAGAGCGGACAATTTCCTTTTGTAAAGGTAGAACTGACAATCACATGAAAGGATTAAGACAGTACACATATTTCTAACGCTATTGAAATGTTTTAATGGCCAATTATACATGTTTATATTTTTAAAAACTGAAATATTAAGGCAGAAATTTTTAAAAAAATTTACAAAGCCAAATCAAAAATTCTTTCCTTCTGAACAAGTGTTGCCAAAGCAAACATTACAGGTACTGAAAATCATTAGTCACAATTATTATTTGTTCATTCTTTCCTAAATCAAAAGAATTGACTTGCTTGTCACAACTTTGATGGTCTTTTATCTCCATTATAGTGCCAGCCCAACACCTTGGTAAACAGGCCACTAAACACACAGCACTGAAGAAGATTTTTTTGAGGGGGTGTATAGGTCTATATATGTGTTTGTGTGTGTGTGCGTGCGTGTGTGTGTGTGTGTGTGTGTATTTCCTTGCCCTTACGCTAGAGGTATTCATACGAACTTCTTTGTTTCAAATGACTTTAATATGTTGTTCTGTTTTGTTTTTTAATGCTGCAGATTGAACCCTTGGCCACTAACAAGCACATATTTTACTGCTGAGCTACTTCCCCATCCTCATTTTCTCGTTTTAAAAGAAATGTAGGGCCAGGGACATAGCATGGCAGTATGGTGCCTGCCTGTTAAACTCAAATAAGTTCAATCCTCATTACCAAGAATACAGGAAATGTGTTACTCAAATCTAAAAATATCCTTAAGTCTTTTTCATACTGTTAAAACCACATACCTTACAGATTCGCAATGGACATATGAGTTTTGAAATATCACCAATATAAAATATAACATAATAGAAAGAAAACTTTTTAGACAGTATACCCACTGGGTGCCCTACAGCTAAATTCTGACAATAACTCCCTCAAGTTGGTACACACCCTACAGGCTGGGGCTCAGTCCCATATGCCTGCCCCTCTTTAGATGCAATCACAAGTCCTGGGTTGTCACCTGTACTTCTAATCCATGGGCTAAAAATTGGAGGTTTTCACAAAAACCTTCCTCAGGCCTGATAATTTCTGTAATAGTTCCGAGAAGGTAGGGACTACTTCCTAGTTTACTAAAAAACCTAATACCAAGGACGAAAGTTTAGCCAACAAACAGTTGTGCAGGATGAGGTCTAAAAGGGCGCAGAAGCTTCTGTTTCCCACAATCGGCCTTTTCACCCTCCTGGCACATGGACTATGCACCTTTCTGGAAGTGCTCCAACTCTTCTCAGTTTGGGATTCTTACAGGGGCTCCATTACGCAGGCAAGAGTTATCAGATCACATGCCACTGTCAGGCGTGGTGGCACATGCCTGTAATCCCAGCATTTGGGAGGTTGAGACTGGAGGATTGTTGAGAGAATTTGAGACCAGCCTGGGCTACAAAGTGAGCACGTGGCCAGCCTAAAGCGCACAATGAGACCCTGTCTCAAACAGACAAATCATGAGCCACTGATAATTAAAGTCAATCTCCAGCCTTCTAGCTTGGCTGCAGGTGGTGAGAAGAGCCTAAAACTTGCATTCCTCTAGTGATACGTTGGTCTTCCTGCAGGCCAGGCCCTGTTATGAAGCTACATAGACCTGGCCACCAAACATTTTATTCATATAGAAAAAGTGACTCATCACTCAAGATCCAAGGGACTTAGAAACTCTTACATTAGAAAGCCAGGAGTAAGGAACAATAGTGAAACAGAAGACTCTCCTATAACCTCTATCACTCAGGCAATTCTATGGGATCCTGTAGGCAGAAACCAAATATATATTTTTATTGTGTCACAATATTATCTGCAATTATATACTATAATCTTATAATAAAGGTCTTTGTGCCACTGTTTAAAAATCTTCCAATACACAATATATTAAATATTTCTTAAGATACATACAATATTTTTAAGAATTTTGAAGGGAAAGATGTAGAGTTCCCAAACATGAGACCAATGGCCAAGGTCAGACATGAGAAAGGTTCTTACAGATGAATTAATCTGTAAGTTAAGAATATACGATATTATTGTAAATATTCACTTTTTGAGGTGACTATATAGCTAAGTCAAATCATTTGATAGGCTTTTTAAATGTTGTAAATTACAGTGTTTATGCTTCTTTGAAAAAATAAATACATAATTGTGGACTTAGATCTGCTATAATATCAACTAACACAGCGAACATTACCTTTTGCTCATCAAATTATATGCTATTATCCCTTTAAGAATGAAATTTGGATTTTATTTTTCCTAGTTGTCTTGCTTCCCACATGTTTTTAGTGGTTTTTTTTTTTTTTTTTAAACCAGGGACTGAACTCACAAACTCACGTTTGCCAGGAAGGTACTTATGGCACTGAGCTAAATCTTTGGCTTATTTTAGATTCTTTTGAGACAGGATCTTACTAAGTAGCCCAGGCTGGTCTTGAACTCGAGGTGATCCCCTTGCCTCTGCCTCCCCAGTGCTGGGATTATGGGTCTGTGCCACCATGCCCAGCTCTCCCTGGATATTTCAAGATAAAAATAAAAATAACGCAGTACAATTTCTACCTTCACTTCTAGCTAGATGTGGCCACAAGACTGCTTTGGCCCATGGGATAAAAGCAGAGGCCACAAATGATGTATGATGAACTGGTATGTTCATGCTTTCCCACATTCCACCTGGAGAGGCGTGTTGTGTCTGCCCCAGCCTGCGTAATGAAGGTCTGACTCCAGGGCAGAGGGGCTAACCTTTTAGAGCTTTCGATGATAAACAGCTGGCTGTGGCACATGTGCCATCGGTTCGCCACCACTGCTCTAGGAGTGCTGGGGCAGGGAGCTGAAGGAATCTTAGTTCTGGCTGATATCAGAGTATCTTTACCACTATGAGGGTGCATTTCAAGCACATGATTAGTAATATAATGTTTCTCAATTACTGAAAACAGAAAAAGAACATGGAAAGACAGAGATGTTGTCTTAGTTACTTTTTACTCATCGCTGAGACAAAATATATGATGCCCAAAGTTGAGAAAGGAAAGGTTTATTTCTTATAGTTTTTGGAGGTTTCAGTCCATACTCAGTTGGCTCCAAGGCAGGGTGGCATGTCGGGGCCACAGTTCATGGCGGCTACAAACAGCCAGGCGGAAACCGGCAAGAGAGAGAGACACCCCTTCTTCCTGCCATTACATCACATCCTGGCTCCACCCCCTAGGAGGGTGTAGCACTGACACCACCAATCCAAGAGTAGACAATGAACCAATCACAAATGCACAATGCAAATACATGAGGCCTGGGGGCCACCAACATAAACCATGACATTCCACCCCTGGCCCCCAAAGACTCATGTACAACCTTCATACAAAAGACATTTAGTCCATCTCCAAAAGTTGCCAAAGTCCTAACATTTTCAGCATTGCTGAGAAGTCCAAGTCCCAAGTCTCCTCCAATATCTATGGCAAACTCTTAACTGTAAGCCCCTATACAAGTGAAACAAGGTTAAACATTTCTGAAATGCAAAGGCACAAAATAAACATTACCATTCCAAAAGTTACAAATGGGGGACTATAAAGTATTGGAAACAGAGCAAGTCCAACATCCAGCAGGGTGAACATTAAGTCCTAGAGTTCCATGCTCAGCATTTGAAGCAATCTGGTTGCAAGCTCCAAAAGGCTTGGGTGATTCCAACCCCATGGCACTTCCACAGATTTCAGCTCCCACAGCTTCTCTCTTAAACCCTCTCTGCTCAGTTTTTGCAGCTTTCCTTGGATGATCCATGTTTTTGACTTTTCCAAACTTCTGGGGTCTCCACTGCACCTTTGGCTTCACACTTACATCTTTACATATTGCCCTCTCAGAGGCACACTGCTTGGCATCCCAGGCCCTTTGCAATTGAGGTGGAAGCCGTCTTACCCTCAGAATTTGTACATTTTCCTTGCACCTAAAATCAGCACCATGTGGATGCCGCCAAGGTCTGCTGCCAGCTGGAGCAGTAGCCATGCTTTTCTCTCTCGTGGCTATCCCTATATCCAGTGTCTGGATTGCTGGGCTCTGTTTACCTGATTGTGAAGAAAAGCTTTTCTATGTTGCCAACATTCTGGAACCTCATGTGGCTGCCGCCATTCTGGAGCATGGTGCTCTGAAGCTTTCTCATCTGAGAAAATTCTTTCACCTTTGCAGTTTGGAGGCTGCAAAGGGTGAAGACCCACTGCTTCCTGGGATGCCTGGTGGCCATCTTTCTTATCTCTCTGTTCCTTCTCAGCAATCCAAATCTCGGCACTATCTTTACAATCCACAGCTTTACTAGAGTTTTCCTTCTGGCCAAACTCACAGTGTTTTAAATTATCCTGCTGGGCCCTTTGTTCTTGATTAGCATAACATAAAGCTGGCTAAAAACCCTCAACAATAGCCATGCCACAGCCTCAATGTTTGACTGCCTTGTAATTTCCTTTGCCAGATTAATCAGTCCATTACCCTTAATCTCAGTCTCAGGCAAAGTCTCTGGGCATGAGCAAAATGCAGACAAACTTTGTGCCAAGCCAAAACACACATCATAGGGAGTCCAACAACCAATGCAGTCCTCCTTCCCAGCAGAAACCTCCCAAGCCTGGTCTTTACTATCAGGCTTTCTATCAGCCTTCTGGTCTCCTGAGCTCTGACCAGAATCTCCTCTACAGAAGAGCCTAAGCTGCTCCAGCTCTATGTATCCAGGCGACAAGTCCGAACCTTTCCAAACTCTGCTCACAAGCCATTTCCAAAGCCTCTGGAAAAACATGGTCAGGTATAGTCACAGCAATGACCCCACTCCTCGGTACCAAATTATGTCTTAGTTACTTTTTACTCATTGCTGAGACAAAATACCTGATGCCCAAAGTTGGGAAAGGAAAGATTTATTTCTTACAGTTTTTGGAGGTTTCAGTCCATACTTAGTTGGCTCCAAGGCAGGGTGGCATGGTGTGGCCGAAGTTCATGGCGGCTACAAACAGCCAGGCGGAAACCGGCAAGAGAGAGAGACACCCCTTCTTCCTGCCATTACATCACATCCTGGCTCCACCCCCTAGGAGGGTATAGCACTGACACCACCAATCCAAGCAGTAGACAATGAACCAATCACAAATGCACAATGCAAATACATGAGGCCTGGGGACCACAACCATGAGGCCTGGGGGACATAAACCATGACAGATGTGTTGTTAATTTATCCTGACCTCAGCACTATGAATTTGTCAAATGTGCTGAAGACACTTGTTTTCCATGTTTTTGGTTTTTGTTTTGAAAGAACAAACATCTCTTGCAAGAGACTATCAAGTCATGTAAACTGCTGTAATTCTTTAATATGCACAGCATGCCAATCAGCATTAAAATCTGAGCTAACTAAAATCATTCTGCAAAACTCATCAGTAAAAATTGGAAATGGCTTGCGGTGCCTCCAAATTCAGATCAAACTGAACTAAGACCTAAAATATCAGATTTTTTGTCTAACTCAGCAGAGAAGATTGAAAATTAAGACAAAAAGATCACACTCTGGTGTTTTGGGGAGCTGGGATGGGAAGGACTGGAGAAGAAACCCAGGAGCTTGAGCATGTTAAACATGAGCTCTGCTACTGAGCTACTCCTCCATCCTTTTTTCTTGATACTGGATTCAAGACAACTATAAGCCTCTTATGCAAAAGAAAAATATGACCAGCCATGCAGGCACATGCCTGGAACCCAAGCACTCTGTAAGGCTGAGGCAGGAAAATTGTAAGTTTGAGCCCAGCTGGGGCAATTTAGTAAGTTAGGAATACCACGTCTCAAAATAAAAAATGAAAAGGTGAGTAGTTTAGTGTGAAGGCCCTGGGCTCAATGGTTCACCAGTAGTTCCAAATGAAAGAAAGAAAATGAAAAATAAAAAAGAAAAGAGAGAAAAGGGGAGAGAAGGAGGGAGGGACAGGGACAGGGAGGGGAAGAGAGAGGGACAGAGAGAAATATAATAAGGAAGATAATATAAGCTTACATACCCCACTCACCAAAACTATACTTATTTTCAGACTGGGGATTTAAATACAGACATCAGCTAGGCATGCAATGGGGAATTTCAACTTGTGCCTTTCAGGTTTACATTAAATAGCACTCATTTAAAGGACAGCATTCACCAAGTATCTTTTTATGCTAAGTACAGATAAGACCACCAAGTCTGGAGCAGAAAAGGAAATTGCTCTGGGAATTACTTTTTGTCACTATTTGGATTATAACAAGATAGTCAGATTTTTGTTTATTCATTTGTTTAGTTTTCCGTAAGATCAGTTTGCCCATATTTAATAATATCTAACTTTATATTCACTTCTAAGCTTTGGGAGAAGGACAGCCAGTCTAGTAGCAGCCTTAAGTAGGAAACAGAAAGCTGTTAACAGAATGAGAAGAATGGTTTCAACTGTACAGTGAGAAAGCCCAAAGGCAGAAGACAAGGGTAATGGGAAATGCGGGGGAGGGATCGCAAAGAGAAATGAAGAAAAGCACAATTACAGGTACACAAAAGGCAAAAATTCTCCCAAAGACTATTCCTTTCAGATATGCGCTTGTCAATTGAAGCAGTTGTGTGACATTACACCCTTTAAATGAAGCACTAATTTGATTGAAACATGGAAATGAACATGCAATGATTATAATTACAAAGTGCCATCAGCTAATATTCCTGCTTCACATTTATAAGGGTGTATCTGAAAGCACACACACACACACACATACACACACACACACACACACACACACACACAATTTTTCTTTCTTCATTTTCTGATAACATGCTAAATTTTACTTGAAGAAAATGTCACAAACGTTTTAAAATTCAGCAACATCTGATAATCTCACTTTAAATCCATCTGTGGTCTGGGGAGATGACAGGATATCCACAAAGAAGTGGGAGGGGGATGAACTGGGAGGGAGAGGAGAAGAGGAGAAAAGAGGAGTTACTTTAACATTTGACATTGTCATAAAGTTTTAAGTAATCTCCTTCTCTCTCTGTCTTTCTCTGTCTCTCTCCCTCTCTCATTCTCGAGATCAAACCCAGGGCCTCACCCATACTAGAAAATCACTCTATCACTGAGCTATATTCCCTGCCTTCAATTACTGCAATTTCAGTTGCTACCATAGAGGAAACTGCTGTTGTGCTAAGACTATTTGGTTGTCAAACTCACTACTGCCACAGTATTTTGTGTCCATGAATTTCAGTATCTGTTGTGCTTTTCAATTTGCTGCTCCAGAAAGGCCTGACTTTCATTACACATTGAAACGAGCTCCTGGCAATATAGCTGGACACTAGCAAAATCACATGTGTTTCTACTAGAGTACAACATTAAGTTTGCCATTAGACCCCAAACCTACTGGGAAAATACAGTTAAACATTTTTAGGATTTGAGAGCAGAATTTTCCTTTTAAAAGAACAACTCTAGCTAGTACTAACCTAACAGAGGAACAGTTCTGCAGAGATTTTTCAAAGAACTATTTACAGAAAAAAAGAAGAAGTGGCCTTCATTCTTAGGGTACATCAAGGCAGACAGAACATATGGAGAAAGTTAACTGTTATCTGTATAATTTATTTTCATTAAAAAGTTAACAAGTTATACAAGGATTTGCTAGTTAAAAACAGTCCTCATTTTATGCCAAACAGACTACAGCATTAAGTCAGTCTTATTCATATACTAGCATACTGAAACTGAGGGTTATAATTAGAACCTCAAAATTCCACATGAGCTTTGTGACTTAGTAGATAGGGTCACTAGACTTTATATTTGAAAATAGATTATGATGTTATATATTTTAACTCTTGAAATTGACAACTCATGTACATACTTATGGCAACTCTCAGTATGCCAGAATATTTACTGGTAATAACTGTTTTCCAGCCATTGCAGAAAAATAAGAAATTTACTAACCTACACAAAGAGAAAGAACCAAGGTTCCTGGTGGAAGTCTATCTAAAAAAATGAGTATTAAGTTGGGTGCTTGGGAAGAGGAAAAGTCCCTCAAGTGAAGCAAATAAATGTAATTAAAGCAAATAAAGTGTGCAAGTATGAATAAAAGAAGGTCATACATTTCTGTACCTTCTGTATTAGCTGCACTTTACACAGGGAAGCCACAGGGCAGGGCTTCAGGTCACCCAGGACTAACTTTACAGAAGCAAGCAAGCACACGTGTGTTTCATTTAGAACACAGTGCAAAGGAAACTCAGACTAGTTCACCTTCAGCCTCCAGGACAGTGGTGGCAAACCTATGGCGCACATGGCACAGCGCGTGCACAAAGCCTTCCTTCCCTGGCAGCACACAGGCCAAGTGTAAGGGTTGTTTCTTCTAAACTAAAACTTCAAAATTTGAGTTTAATTGCAGTCCTGGCACTTTATGGTAAGTAAGTGGGTTTTGGGGTGCAGTCTGTGTTATCCTTTGTGTCTAAATATCCTCCCACAGTCTCAAGGAGTTGCAGACAAGGCTTTTTTGGAGGAAGGTGCATATAGAGTATGTGACAGATTCACGATTCAATGCTAGGATTAAGAGTATTGGGATTAAGGGCAGGTGATTGCTGGATCAATCCAATGATTAGATGGGCACTGCCCTAATCCTGGTAGACTGAATACAATACAAAGAAAAGAGAGAGGCCTGTTTCACTCTCTCTTTACTGTTTTTGCTGCCTTCTTCCACCATGAACTGTTGCCCCTCTGCCATACGCCACTCTACCCTGGAACCAGACAATTATGGACTGAAACCTCTACAAACTGTGAGTTGAATAAAGCTTTACTCCCTTAACTTGTGGGTATTGGGTATTTTGTCTCAGCCACAATAAAAGTAACTAAGACAGTTTGCTTGCTTGGTCTCTAAAAGGTTCACCCTCACTGCTCTAGGCTAAGATAGAGATTTTTTTAAAAAAAGAAGACTCGAGTTACATCATGTACAGGTACAAATTCCCTACAGCGAATGTGATCATTATGTATACCTAAAATGTACCAATAAACTTAAACAAACATAATAAGAAAACAAGAGCTTCACCATAACCATGAAGAAGAAAGTTTATAAATTTTTGGGATGCCTGAGTTTTTCACAATCATTGAGACTCAGGAAACTAAGGTTCTCAATTCTAATGCAATTCTCTGCCCTCATATGTTATTCCATTTTCTGTTTCTTAACCTCAGATCCTCTAGAAATTAATTTCCTATAGACTTAAAATACTTAGTGTGTTCCACTATGCTCTGGGTTTCACCTGAACTTTCCTTTTACAAAGTTAATTGTAAAAGTCACCTTTTAACAGCAAAAAGCACATCTTGTAAGCCAAGTATAATTTCTCTGTTGTTAAATATTACAATTTTAATTACCCAATGTTTTCTTTTCTACTTAGTTAATAAGTATACATAGACAGATGAGTTTGGTGATGCACATTTATAGTCCCAGCAATCTGAGAGGCTGAGACAGGCAGACTGCAAATTCAAGCACAGTCTGGGCAATTTGATGAGATCTTGTTTTAAAATAAAAAGGGGGAAGGATCGGGAATGTAGCTGGGTGAGAGAGCCCTGGGTTCAGTCCCCCTTGATGAAAAAAAAAGTATAAATACTCATGTTCGTACAACAGTGAACAATCAATAAACAAGGTTGGAAAATGAAAAGGTCATACAATTAAATATAATGAAAATGCTTATTCCCCTACACAGTTCACTACAAATTACAACAAAGACTACATTGCACTCAAAAGCTTAATCTCATTAGAAAACTATAAAACTTTTTATAACTGTTCATGTAAAATAATTTATAATATTAAAATTAAAATTCTAATTATAAGCTATAGTTCACATATGGAGTACATGAAAATGATACAATTTTTAAAAATGCATTGTAGTGGTCCATTCTCATTTTAAATAGGCATTGTTTCCCTATTAACACAGCCTTATCCATTAGACAACTTCTCTTGTTCATTGGTTATGTTGTAATAAAAACTTCCACATCTCTATTATTAGTCAGTGTATGTTAACAATCTTATGCTTCGGCTCAGTCTCACTTCATTTCGCCTTGTTTCATTACCAACAAGGGTACTAATTAACCCACAATCTACTCCAGTGTAAAAGCATCAATTCCCTTGTTATCAAACATAACACTGCATGTTCAAAGGTGGAATGAACAGATTAACCTAGAAGATGAATGCCTTGGATGAAAATCTGCAGCCAAAATCTGATTTTCAGTCCCTTCTCATTTGGGTGGTCTGATACAGTATCAGTTGGAACTAGGACCTCTCTCCCTTTCCCATCTTTTTAAGCAGTTAGCTGGCCCAGGGACCAGCCTGCATAT
>PVJX010004578.1:0-93325 GCA_004027295.1 Dolichotis patagonum
TTTTTTTTCTCTTTAAATAAAATTTTAAAAAAACAGTCAAAAAGTGAAATAATCTAAATGTTCATTAACAGACAATTAGCAAAACAGAGTATCTCCATACAATGGTAAATTATTGAGCTATAAAAAGCAACAAAGTACTGATATATGCTACAACATAGATCAACCTTGAAAACATGCCTAATAAAAGAAACCAGGTATGAAGTCCACATACTTCATATGATTCAATTCCTTTAAGATGGTCAGAGGAGAGAAATCTGCAGCAATACAAAGTAGATCAGTGATTGCCAGGGTCAAGAAGTAAGCAGGTGAGTTTGAGATCAGCCTTGAGCTACACAGTGAGCCCAAGGCCAGCGGGCACTGCATAGGGACACCCTGTCTCAAAAAGACAAAAAAACTAAAGGAAAAAAAAAAAGCAAGCAGATAGGAGTGACTATTAATGGGAATGAGGTTTCCTTTCAGGGTCACTCAATTCTGTAAATACATTAAAAACTACTGAATTGTATACTTTAAATGAGTGCATTTTAAAGGTATGCAAGTCATGTCTCAATAAAGCTATTAAAAACAACCAAATATATATACATCATCAAAGAGTAGTATTACCTACTCTCTAAATCTAAGAATCTTAATCAACATTCAGACTTTATTAATTTAGATTAAGAGATGCTAATGGATTATTTCATCATAAAAGGTTAAAAATCTTAAAGAAAACTCACATTATTATAGCCTAGTTAAATGTAAAACAAATGTAAATAATTCAACAAATATAGTTATACTGATTTGATTAATATTTAAATTTTTATAGATGAATATGAATAAATATATTCAGAAATTCCGTACTGGAACTTAAAGTAGAGTCAGTGAAAACTTTTAGTATTAAAGTCACAAATATAATCCTTCACAATAATACTCTGAACAAGATTAGGGATTTAAAACTTATTTAATCTTCCTGCTGAAATATACCCACATAAACAGATTTATAAGAGGGTCTTAATGAATTATATAGATGAAGTATTGAAAATTGAACCCTGATCCTTCACACCGAGTTACAACTCCAGCCCTTTTTATTTTGAGACAGGTTCTTGCTGATTGTCCAGGTTGGCCTCAAACTTATAATCTCTGTATCAGTCTTCCAGAGTGCTAGGCACACTGCTGTGCACCCAATCAGTAAGATATATTTGTATTTGATAGTATTGTACACATCTTGTACCTATACCATCAACAAAGGTGGACCTTTCTGCATTATGAGATAACACATTCTAGTTGCCAAAGATAAAATAATTTCAGAATAGACATAAAAATGCCCTTGTCTTAATTAACATTCCCATAGACAATAGCATTAATAGTCATTATTAACAAATAAAGTAGACAGATATATTAAGCTATACCACAGTAGGTCTGGTGACTAACTGTAGGAAATTTTTTCCCCTCAGTCTAAAAGCAAGGCAAGGAACACAGTTGGGAATGAAACACTGCTCTGATTATTTGGGCCAAGAACAGAAGTCACCGCCTTCAGTCCCACAGAGCCCTATGTGCAGAAAATCACACAAATGGGTAATACTAGGGTCTCATCTCTCAACCTCCCACTTTTGGCAAATCATTTAGCCTCTCTAAAAGTTGAGTTCCCTCCCTTCTTTCTTTATAGTCTACCATGATCCCTAAAGAATCTGAAGTAGCTGAGTTTCAATCTATTTAAAAAAAAAAAAAGATACAGAAATGAAAACATATTTACTAAAAAAGTTGCACACTGAATGTTCATAGCAGCATTACATTTAAGAGTCAGGAAATGGAGATATGCCAATGTCTATCGGCTCATGAAATGATAAACCAAATGCACGATTATCCATGTGGTAGAATATTATCCAGCCATAAAAATGAAGTACTGCATATCCTGCAACAGGGATGACTCTTGAAAACTATGCTAAAAGGAGGTAACAGAGAAGAAGGCCACAAATTATATTCCACTTGTGGAAATGTCTACAATAAACAAATCTAATAGACAGAAAGACTGCTGGAGGATGGGAGGAAGAACAGGGAGATGGGATTGAAAGGTATCATTTAAGGGTTCAGGCTTTCTTTTGGTGTTCTGAAAATATTGTAAAATTTACTGTAGTGATGGTTGTGCAATGTTATGAATATATGAAAAGCCACCAATTCATGTACTTTATATACTTTAAATGGGCATATGAATTCTATTTCAATAAAGCTATTTTTTAAAAAAATGAGGATAACTGATCAAATCCCTAGAGTCACTTCTAGCTCAATTTGTGATTCAACAGAGTTGCTGCTTACCCGAGGTCTGGAAATCGATCTCAATAGGATTGGAGAGACTGGTTGCTGCTTCCCGCCATAGGTTGCCCCTGACAGGTGACCAGGCTGTTACCATGCAGCGGTACAGCCCTGCATCTGACACCTGAGTTTGATACATTCGATAGCGAAATTCATCTTCCTGGACTTTCTCTAACACAACACCATCTACCCGTGAAGCATCTGTCCAATTCTCCAGCTTCACTATAGCATCCTGGTCCAGGGAGATGATGGACTTCGTTTCATTGGGACTGGAGAAGTCCCCAACAGGTTTCTCAGCCATGATGAGAACAGAGTAGCGTGGTGACTTAATATTCTTGGAAGATATTTTGCAAGTCATCTCAAATGTATTCCCTGCAGCAAAGACAGGCTTCGGCTGCCTTGCCTTCACCACAAGCATGGAATCTGGAATGAAGGACCAGAAGGTGATTTTCAATAGGATCAGTTAAATGGTAAGTATCTAAAAGCAAAATGTCAAGGAAATAGGAATTCATTTGCAAATTACCATTACTTATGAAAATCTGAAAACTCAGAAGCAAACTCGTGCATTTCTAAGTGAGCTGAACACTACCACACAGGAAGAACGAGTGTGAGAAAATTTACAGGGTGCAAGGAAAAAAGGAACTCGTGATGAGATTTTGTGACATTGAGATTTTGGTCTGAAGGAATTTCAAGTCCTTGAGACATTTCAGGGGGAGAAAGTATTCGAGGCACTAACAGCACCCCCAAAGATGAACTATAGAGTTCACTCTTAGGGAGCCTGGGAGAGCATAGCTGAATCCAAAATACAGGCCAATGCGCCAGCCACACTACTCTCCTCTCCTGCCCTGAGCGTCTGCTGAGTTCATGGACAACACTCCGGAGAGCTAGTTGCTCAGAGGAGCCCAGCAAGCAGGAATCCTATGAGGGTAACGTTACAGAACAGATTTAGTACTAAGATGACAGAAGCACATGCATGTGTAGATCTAATCACTTCCACTTGCTTTACACTCTAATTTCAGAGATGCTGTTTCGACACTTTAAGCCAGGGTTACTGGCTGCACAAATGTTAGGCTTAAGTGTATTCTTTCCTTTTGCCTGCCAAAACCATAATCTCTAGGCATACACATATTAGAATTCATCTGTTATAATGGTGCAATGTCAAGTACCTAGAAACTACTTAACATTTTTAAATGAAGAAATAAATAAATGCATTAGATCCAATCTTTTGTCCTTTATTATAATGATTAATTCTACAATCTGCTCAGTCGTAAGATGAGAGTTTTCTGTTGGGTTTTTTAGAACTCACTCCATCAAACCTATTAACAGAACATGAACACTATGCTGTCTCTCTAGGATCACTCTTTTGACTTTTGCCACCCATTGACTCATTAAACAAGTGCTTACTGAAAGCCCACCATATTGTAGATACTGGGAATACAACAATAAACCAAACATATAGAAAATCCTTCCTTTTAGATGTTACTGGAGGAAGACAACCAAAATAAATAAGTAAACACTGTGGTAAGTTTAGATCATTTAAGGAAAAAAAAATGCAGATAAGCAAGAAACAAATATGGGGGGGGCACAATTCTAGGTAGAGTAACTGAGGACATTCCCACAAAGAAGACGCCGTCTGACAAAGGACCTGGAGAAGGAGAAAGTATGCGCCTTGCTTCCTCCTGGGAAAAAGCAGAGGGAAAAGAAGTGCAAAGCTAGAAGGCAAGCACATGCTTGGAGGCTTGAGGATCTGCAGAAGGAGAGTGGTCCAAAAGGAGTAGGCACTGGGGAGACTTGTGGGTAAGGCCAGAGGGTAATGAGGGCCAGGTGCTACAGGCAATCAAGGCCACTGAGGGGACTCTGGGTTCTTCACTGAGATCAGGGGCCTCTAAAATTTGAGGATGAGGAATTTCATGACCTGACTTGCATTTAAGGGTTGTTCTTGCCTAGCATTAGTGAGGTCCTTGGTTCCATCTAAGTACCACATACTTCACATAAAAAGAGAATAAGGTGTCCAGGATGAATGTTTTGATTAGAACTACTAAAACAATTGTACTAGAGAAGGTGAGAGAAGAAAGCTGGCAGAGACCAGACGTGCCATTTTGAAGAGAAGTTTGAAATGCCCATTAGACAAATCTAAGTTTGTCAAGACAGCAACATAACATTGAGAGTAGAGTTCTGAAAAGGCCCTAGGGTAGAATTGTAAAATTGGGAGTTGCTGGTGTATAAAAGGTATTTGAATTCCTGAAATTAGAAGAGATTATCAAGGGAGCTGTTAAGCAGACTAGAAGTCCAATGATTATGTCCTGAAGTTGTGTAATGTTTGGGGTTAGAGAAAGGAACAGGAATCTGCAAAGTAGGTTGAGAAGAAGTAGACAGTATAGTTCAGAGAAAGCCTGAAAAAGGTGGTGTCCCACAAGGCAGGGGAAAAAACAAAGTCTTTCCAGAAGGAGGGAGTGATTATCAGTGTTAAATCCTGACAAGTCAAGTAAGATAACTGATAAGTTGACTTTGCAATGTGTCAATCCCTGGCAATCTTAACATGTCCAGAAAGGGAAAAAGCCAAGTTAGAGCAAGTACCAAAGAGAATGGGAGGAGAGAAACTGAATACATCAAATATATATAAATCAAATATGATGGCTATAAAAGGAAAGAGAGAATAGAAGAGTAAGAGTTACAGGGAACAGGAAGATAAAAAAAAGTTCAAGATTAGTTTTGCATTTAAAAAAAGGTAGAGCTAGGTATGATATAGCTCAGTGGCACAGCACATGCCTGGCAAGCACAAGGTCCTGAGTTTGATTCCTAGTACTAAAAAAAAAAAGTGAAGAGATTGAACTGCAGGTTAACAAGTCAATGGGAAAGATCCAGAGGTGAGAGAGATATTGAAGACACAAAGTAAGGACCACATGCAAGGGTGGTAAGAGGGCCTGGCCTTTGCTAGGACATAAGGCTGAGTAACACAGGTTCAGCCACAGGATACAGTATGGGGAAATTCTCTGACTTTTTTTAGGGAAGAAGAAATAGGACCAACAGCTGATGGGGAAGGAAGTCTGCAGAAGGTGATATGCAAAAATCACTTAGGCGCATGGGGAAGTAAATAAAGAAATGCAGAATGACTGTCAGGCAATGTTGAGAACTCACTTGACACAAGGGATCGCAGATTTATAGTGAGACCATTACCATAGTTGAAATGTTTCCTTCAACTGCATTTAACGCTGCATATGCAGATACGGAGGCGGAGGCGGCAGAAAGTTGGCTTCGAATAAGGCTGTAGTTTAGCCAGTGTATAAGGATATGCAAGAGAGTGACATGATTGCGAATTGAGAGTTGATAACAGTGTCTGACCACATAACTTGACACCACTTCCTCCATTCATCTAAGGCTGAAAGAGGGGCTATAATAATTACATAAGGACACCAAGTATAAGCTGGAGTATCCTGAGCCCAGGATCACTCTAGGTAAGAGAAAACTGAAGACAGGGTAGGAATGCGGGACAATGGAAGGTGGAGAAATCAATGGCTTTTTGGTCCCAGCAGGATTGATGGGTTGAAGAAGAATCTAGAAAGAAGACATATTTACAGAACAGGATACAAAGGACTGAAATTATGGAGGGTTTTCAGTTATCAGAAGTGAGCTGGTCTAATGTAAAATACAGAGAGAGAAACACCAAAACCTGATAGAAGATTCGGTGCTCAGAGAAGGGAAGATAAGGACTGAGAGTGAAAGGATTATTTCTGTCAGGTTCTCCACCTTGGATATGCATGAGAATCAAACCATGGGGCCCAGATTGCATTTACTTTACAGCAATTGAAATAGAATGTCCAGCAGATTTGGGAGTTGTCTTTAAAGCTCCTACAGTTCCGATGAAGTCAGCAAAATAGCAGCACTAATAGAAGCAACAGCTATGGAGCCAAAGTGAACATCGCCAACAAATGAATGGGAAGCCTAGGAGCCAACAGTCAGCGTGGAAAGCAGGCAGTATGGTCTGAAGACAGGAGAGATGCAGCAAGGTATTCTTTGGGCTGAAAGAAAATGGTCTGGGAGCTGCAGTGGGGAACAGAGAGGGCTGTAACAGTCCCTCTGGTAGGCCCAGTTATATGAGTGTGGGAAGAAAATGCCACCACTCAGAAGGGCTCCAGTGGAAACGATGTCTTCAGAGAGTAAGGTTGGTAACTGTTAAGCATTAAATATGACGTGTCCCCCAAAGACTCACGTGTAGAGGGCTTCACTCCTAATGTGGCAATGTTGAGACGTGGGGCTTAGAGGGGTGACTGGATCCGGAGGGTGCTAACTTTATCAATGCATTAATTAACAATTGATGAGTTTACAGCTAAATGGACTCTCAGGAGGTAGGGAGGTCACTCAGGTGTAATCTGGAAGACTGCCTCTTGTCCCTAGCTCTTTCCCTCCCTCTCTGCTTTCTGGCTGCCATGAGGTGAGCGCTTTCCTCTGCCACACCTTTCCGCCACATGACTCTGCTTCGACACAAGTCTAAAAGTGACGAAGCCAGCAGATCACAGATTGAAATCTCTGAAACCATGAGCCAAAATAAACATTTCTCCTCTAAACTGTTTTTCCCAGCATTCTGTTAAAGTGACGGAAAACTGCCAAATAGTACTATTCAATGGAATAAAGAGAAAGAAACATTCAGATGTCAGGTTCAGGAAACAGGATGTTCTGCCTAATGATGGTGAGTTATAGAACACCTTTCTGCACTGGGAGTGTTGGACAGGTGGTAGTTACTAAATCAAAAGAGGGAGTAGAGTCATATGGTGATTATGGACCTTTAGTATATGGGCACTGATTCTTATTGACCATTTATCTGATAATATACAACAGAATGACAAGCAAAATTTAAAAAACCCAAAAATGGATAATGAAAAGATAAAGTTCTTACCTTCTGATGCCCAAAATATACTGACAGGTTTGGAGACAACATCTTTGCTTTTCACCCAGCTATTGTTCCGCTGTTTGGTCCATGCAGATACCACACAGTAGTAATTGCCTCTGTCCTCCTCTGTAGTCCTTTGGATCCTAAAATTGAATGTGTCTGTGTGCTCCTTAGAAAAAATAAACTCTCCATCTTGGGCCCGTTGCTTGCTCCTCTCTCCGTATCTCAGTGTCCAGTCCCCGTCCATGACTGCGAGAAGCTCGCTGGTCACCACACTGTCACTGCGCCGGTTCATTCTGTAGTACCAGGACACAGTAAAACGGACACTTCCCTGCGTGTTCTTCATGTCCACTACCCGGCATTCCAGTTCAGTGGGGTCATCTGAAAACCCAGGGGTCTTAGAAGCATTCAGGTACACCTGATAGTCTGGTTCTGGAGAGGAGAAAGATCAGGTTAAAAAAATAATCAGAGCAACATACAGAGAATTAGCCAAAGGAATGAGACAAGAACTGCTCTGGCAATTAAATATCTGATCCTACCAACTACCAACTACTAGGATAGACATCAGTCTACAAAACACTTGTAAGATGTATCTATCTCCCCCACTGCCCAAGAAAACTCCCAATGCCACAAGTTAAATGTTCTCAATCAGAACCCTGATCCTTCCACAGGACTCATGTCACCTGACAGTTTCTGTAGGAAACTGAGACTTATAAGAAGCTCAGTGTCTATGTACTACCACAGGTCTCCAAAGCACCCACTGGAACAGTACCAGAAAAGTATGTTCCAGAGAACATTCTAGAACTCCAATCTACCATGGCTCAGGTTCCTGCTACTTTTTGTTATACCAAAAATGCTGGCCCTCAGATCATTTCCCTACTACCTACCTATCCTCACTTTGCTGTTCCTCTAACTCATTTGCCAAATCTGAATTCAGTCAACAGATACCCCCACTAAAGTGTACCTGTAATCCTGGCACTCAGGAGGCTAAGGCAGGACTGCTGTGAGTTCACGGCCAGCCTCAACTACACAGTGAAACCTTGTCTCAAAACACAAACAAACAAAATATCCCTACCCTCAAACTCCTCAAAGGGTGTTCTTTTCTCTGCCACAAGTCACTCAACCTAAAGCTCTGCTGAGCTGGAAACCATTTTGTCTGGAACTTGTGACCACTCTCTTCCCTGCCTGGCCCACATTCCCACCAATAAACCTAGTATTCCTACCATGTCCCCTGCCTGTGTCCTGGTGCTGCTGTTGTCTTGTGCAAAAAGAATTCGTTTTTCCTTGACATTTATTGCATGAATGTAATCCATTTCCCCATAATTCTGTCTTCTATGCCCTAAAGTCTCTCCCACAGTTGCCAAAGGACCTGGTACCAGAACTCCTAGTAGCCTCCTTCCCTCTCCCTATTTTTTTCCCTATGACCGCTAATTACTTAGGGTTTTCCCACTCTGCACAGTCTCACACCACTCATGTCCTCTGTTTAGGATGCCTTGCTAACTTACACTCACTCTTCAGTGTCACCTGGGTTCTGATTGCCACACGTAGTCTTCTGTAACAGCCATTCCACTGCTCTTTCCTTAAAGGCCTCATCACCATGCTCCAAATATAGCACTGTGTATACAGCAGGAACTCAATTTATGTTTGGTACTTTAATGCTAAGGTTTTTATAAAGAAGACTGCATTATTCTTCTATAGCACTTTGCCTTCTAGGAGAAAAATAATTCTACCTCAATGGAACCTTCCATTTGCTAACACTATTAACATCTTTATCTGTATCACCTTCCTCAGTTTAGTTTTGATATTGCTTTTATTTATGACTCATACAAATTATAAACTGCTGAGGTCAAGGAACTGTTCATTTGTGATTTATACTCCCAACGAAATTTACAACATTATGACTTCTCCAGGAATGATTCACTGGGCCAGGAAATGGAAAGAACTCAAAATTCTAATTCCCTCAAATGTCACCTTTACAAGTGTTTAACTGTGAGTGAAGCAGGACTCTAGCGTAAGATGTTAAACTCCCATGACTCCTGCTGGCCATGGAGCACATCCTGTCACAGCATGGAGATACAACACAAGCTGCTGGAGCAGTGGGACCTGAGCAGCTTCCGGCCTCCTCGTTTCACAGCTGAGTATGCTGTCACTTGGCTGAGGTATGCTGCCCCCGAGCAGGGGGCTGGCAGGCCACTGTCCTCCCCGGCAACAACTGACTGTGGAACACACACCACTAGCACACATCTGTACCTCTGTATGTGTAGGGCAAGGAAGGCTTGAGTCACCCCAGAGCCTTTCTTCTGGTGAACTGTGGATGACGCAGACCCCAAAACAGATCAGCACAACTAAGTTTGACTAGTGTGAAAAGGACAGATTTGGACTGGCTGTGCATGCAACAGCACCCCCTCAGTGCTGTCCAGACTGACCTGGAACACTGCAATGTCAAGTGCCTACAGGCAGCAGCAGTCGCAGCTGCCACTCTTAAAGCCACAAGTCCATTTCAAGTGCAATGCAAAAGACCCTTCACTTGAGGCTTTCCCGTGTGTCAGCTCATTCCAGAGTGGTGGTGAGGGCCAGAGGTCTGGAGGCAGGCGGTGTTCAAATCCTGGCTCTAATGTTGTGTGACCTAGGGCAGATTACTCTCTCTGGTATGTTAGCTAAAAATTGGGATAATAACTGTAACTATACCTCATGTTATTGTGAGGATAAAAAGTTAAAATATGCATAAAATGTTGGTATGTGTGTGGGGTATACCTACCACCACGCATGTATCTGCCCATACATATACACATACACATATTTGTAAATTACTATTCTGGTCTTTTCATAGGTGAGAAAACAGAGCTTTAAAAAAGGTTAATGACATGTCTACAAGGCTCAAGGGTGGGAGATTTACAACCAGGGATGCATTCTATCATGTTTCAAGAAAAATCCTCATGTTTTAGATGAAACAAACTTACTGTCTTCTAAACTGTATTTTCTAAGTTCCGCCAAGAGACATAACAGTTTTTAGGAACAATGCTGTGCTGGCAATGACACTGCAAATCGACTGCCACAGGAAGGTGACCCACAAAACAGCTTCCTACAGACCCTCGCCTCAGCCCATCCGACCAGAGCAACAGAAAATGACATGGTGCTACTTGTGGGGACTGCGCTACTGTCCCCTAACAGCTGATGTACTCTTCAATAATAAACCCTTCCATCTTTTATGGTTTACTTCTAACACCTACACCTATTCCTCCAAAGTAGTACCTTTTCAAAGGCTGTTAAAATTATGATGAAAAGATGGCAGCTATTCCTTAAATCACTATGCACAATACTCAAGATATGGATCCATCAATGGATAAAGAAAATGTGCCACATTTCCACACATGGTAATACTATTCAGCCAGCTAGGCATGGTGGTGCATACCTGTAAGCCCAGCTATGAGGAGGCTGAAGCAGGAGAACTGCAAGTTTGAGGTCAGCCTGAGCAACTTAGCAAGACTGTGTCAAAATACAGTAGAAAGGCTGGAGGTGTAGTTCAGTGGTACAATAGCGGTTTATTATGTGTGAGGCCCTGGGTTCAATACACAGTATTAAAAAGGGGCAAGAGGAGGAGGAGATAGAAACTATTCAGCTTTGAAAAAGAAGGAAAATCATTGACATCTGCAATAACACGAATGAAGCTAGACAAATAGAGACAAATACTGTATGACTTTATTTGTGTGTGGGATCAAAAGAGGTTGAACTCATAGAAGCAGAGTAAAATAGTGGTTACTAGAGGCTGAGGTAGGGGAGGAGTAGACATTGGTTAAAGAACACATAATTTCTGCCAGACAGGAGGATTAGATCCAGGAGATTATTACACAATGGAGTGACACAGGAACTTGAAAACTGCCCTGATAATAGATCATAAATGTTCTTACTACAAAAAAAAAAAATGGATATTAGCTGAATTTAGCCATTTCACAATGTATATATGGATCAAAATATCATGAGTACCATAAATATATTTAATTTGTCAATTTAAAAAAGATGGTAGCAAAGCAGTGACATGATTGATCAACTAATGGTCAGACCACAGAACTCAGGAGGGTTTCACCTGAGCAACTCTCGTCCTCTCCCTGAGCCTTCTCTGAACACACACCGAAGTTTACTTTCTGGGATATGAGAATTCAGGGGTCCTCTCTTCTGCCCCACTCTTCCTTGGGCTCCAGACCCAAGCACCTGATTAGGGGTGTCCCTGTGGCATCTCAAATGAGGCACATTCATAATGTAGTCCTCCTCACGCCACATCCTCCTCTGCCAACACATCACACACACAGCTAAAACCCTGCTCCGCAAACATCACCACCAGCTCCTTTCCCAGCTTTCCAATGACTACTCTTATGACATCTCTTGGTCGCCTCTGCTTGAAATGCATGCCACCCCCAACTGCCCCTCTTCCTTTCTGACTCTGTACCTAGTCTCACACATACTCTTTCCTAGGTTCCCTTCCATTTCTCCTATTCCCACACCTGACATGGAGGTAGGCACTTTATAGATGTTTGTGAATAACAAAGACAGCCTGCTGTGTCACACCCTCGCTGAGGTCCTTCCTGCCTCCAGCAGCTCCCAGCACCGCCCCCAGACCACTATCACCTGTTGGTAACCCTCCTGTGGCTCTTCCTCCTGTCTAAGGAGTTTCCAAGGAGCCTCCCAGCTGGCATTCACAACCATCCCAGCCAGCCTCTCCACTCACTTCAGACAGCTCCTCTCACCACGCTAGTGGCCCTCATTTCTCCCCTGCCTCCCTGTGTCTCAGGATCTGAGACACCTTCTTTATCAGTTGTTGAAGAAATGAATGAACAAATACTCCCATCCTACTCTATTCTGAAATGGATCTATTCACAAGCTACATATCTAAGCAGAAAGAAACAAGAGCTGAGGAAAGTGTGCATCTGCTTACAAGAATCTCAGCTTGGCAGCACTGAAAAATCTCATTATTGTCTTCAATGGTTATGTCCTCGTTCTCCACTGAAACTAACCTTAGCCCCCCCACATAGACTTAGCTTTAACGCAAAGACAGAAAAGCGTGGACTCTTGGCTTGTGAACACACAAAGTGTAGGCTTGTTTGAGCTGTCCTTGCAGGTCACCGTTAGACTACCACCTCTAAAGAAAATAGGATGCTCCCTACTTGTCAGATGTTAGGGTAGGGCTGAATTCTTAGCTCTTTTTAAAATTTTGGTGCATGTGAAGAAACTATCCTTCCATGTTGTTTTGCAATTTTAGAAGAAATGGTTTGCTGAGATCATGCCTTTCTCAAGGTCCCTCATGTGCAAGGCTCCTCTGTGCAGCCTCGCTCCAAAACAGGACACCTGCTTTGAACTCACTCAGTAACTCTGCTTCTTATTCTGCAAGTGTTCGCAGAGATCCTGCCACCTTCCAGGCTCCCTGCTCTCTGATTTTACTTGAACACTGCCTTGAATTTGAGTTGTTTGTATGTATGTCTCACGGACCCTCTACAGGACTCATCACACTCTCAGGGACTACCCACCTATCTTATTCATCTGCTTGTGCTATGTACATCAGAAATATTAACATACTTGCTGAAGTGAACTAAATTTAATATTTTGCATAAAAATGCTCATTTTGTCACAAGCATTTCACCACTGATTACAGCTACATTCTGCTTGATTTCATCAAGAAATCTGCTAAGAATGCAATTGGTGGTTATGTTTAAAAAATGCTTATCAGTTAAGCTGCACGCTGAAGTATTTAACAGTAAAACGATATTATGTTTGAGATATCTTTCATGCTCTTGCAGATTAAGAAAGTGTATGTGTATGTGTGTATACATATGTATGTATGTGTGTGTATACACACATTTGTGTGACCAGGGAAGGCTAGAGAGATGAAATAAAATCAGCAAAATATTGATAGTTGTTGAAGCTGGTAGTTATTTGTTCTGTGAACATTTACAAATTTGTTTCTAAAGATTGAAAATAAACAACCCAAACTATAAGGCCTTTCACAGAAAGGGCTGTTTCTTTAGCCCTTTCCTTCTTCTTGAGGAGAGTCAGGTTGTGATGTCACTAACATTCACAGTGGATGTGGACCCCGGATGGTACCTGCTCATGTACATATACACCCTCTCCAAAACTATGGACTCCAAGATGATCCTCTCAAAAAAAAAGTCATCAAAGTTCTTTGTTACAACTTTTAGAGCTTTGTAAAACTTGCACAATCATTGACTACTTGTAAAATCCAGTATTTCTGCCTACTGTGTGCAAGAACCTGACATAGAGGTTTTCACACAGACTTCTTAGTCTCGCAGTTCTCTAAGGGTATATATATATCATTATCCCAATTTTACAACAATGATGATAATAACTGGTGCTTATCAAGGGCTTTTTACATGCCAGGTACCATGCTATATGCTTCTTGCATTGTTGCTTAATTTTTGTAACAACCTTATGAGACTGGTATTATTTTCAGATACACTTCTAAATGAAAAACAAAGAGGAAAAAAAAAGCTAGAATAAAGTGAAGGAGCCAAGTTGCAAAACCAAGAATTTCCACAGTGTGTGTGTGAAAAGAGTTAGAGCTAAGCTCAAGGCCAAGCTACCACCACACTGTACACGCTCATTTCCTACCCTAGTTAGCAATACGATGTCAAAGTCTGTGACTTCTTCTCAGAAGACAGGAGAGATGCTATCAGTGGTCGCTCTAACCCTAGCTGCATCCTGAGGGGCTATGGTAACAACCCCTCTGAACCTCAGTTACCTTGGTGCAGCTAATTACATCAGCCGGATTCATGATGAGCTGGAGAAAGTGCATGAAAGAAGGCCCTGTCTCTGGCAATGACACAGTTTCATTTTGAACTGGACAGATACTTTAGATGCAGCTGAATATATGGACCAATTGTCCTTCAGTTGCCACAATCATCATTTTATAACAATTAAATTCTACAATAGAGATGGCTATAAATTAGGGACAGTTGTTGGGAGCACTTACTCCCATCACCGCAGGGGGCTTATCACGAGGATGTACTCAGCACTAGCCATTTCAGAGCAGCCCAAATACTGTCATTTGAATGGAATATCTATGTCCTGCACCCAAAGTACGCAGTTATTCTCTCTTCATCCTCATATAGTTTCCAACAGCAGGAACAATAAATTTCCAGATATGCTGGTAGGGTGGGAAAGGACTAGCTCTCTTGGGAATAGCTGCTTCCAGGACACACACATTCCTAGCACCTCCACCTCTTAAGACACAGTCCTATGTTCTACTTGATTAAGAATTCGGTAGTGAAGACCTTCAAACACTAACAAACCACCAAAACAATGTACTGAGCACTGATGTGTTAGGTGCTGTGCTAAGCACTTCACATGCACTACCCTAATATACCAAGAAAACCAAAGCTTAGAAATGTTAAGCAACACACCCAGGACAACACGCATGGAACGTGGTAGAGCGGGACTCAACAAAGGTCTCCCCAGTTCCAATGCTTGGTCACATGCCATTCGAATGCCTTCAGGAATAATCGTAGACAGACAGCTAATAGCACCCTAAAAAACTAGTTCTAAATTATTACATACTATGGATGGCACAAAACTCTGAGGTTTCTACTACTTAGCAGATTAACAGCTACTTTTAAAGAAAAATAATTACCTTCCTTGCTGGAACACTGCTGGAAGAGGTGACAGTCCTTCAGGGGGGAAGAATGCAAATGAGGTTCTTAGGATTGAACAGCAGAAGTCAGCTCTGCCTCTCCTGTCTCACATCCGAAGCCTGTGGAACCCTCTCCAATTAACAGCGCAGAAGTCTGGTAGTTTGGGCAGAGAGCTCAACCATGAGCTGATTAGTATACAACTCTTGCCAAAGGCTCATTAAAGACATCTGATAGCAGAGAGCAATGGCTTAATGTGCAGACTAACTAGCCATTCCACGAGGCTAAGTTTTAGCCATATACTAAATTAGATCAACACAAAGCAACATTTGTCCCCCATAGTAATTCAGCTTCTTACAGAACTCCTTCACACACTCAAGATTTATGCCCTTGGCTTTTATAGAGAGCAGATATAAGAAACATCCATTTAAGCCATCATTTAGGGCCTTCGTAAAAGAATAGTCAAAAGCACTGTCCATTATGTATGTTATCCAATGCCCCTGAAATGAAAAAGCACATGATAAATTCAGTGCCAGTAAAGTTTGTCTTTCTCAAAGAGTTCATGTTTTCTTTCTTCAGAGAATGGCATAATCACATCTCTTTTTGTCTCAACTCTTCAAAACTTCAGAGGTAAATTCAGCACCTAATTTATCCCAACCACCTTGCAATATCTACTCTTAGAAATTTTTTACCCCTTTTGATCTTGATTTTATTTTTATGTCTCCTGCTTTGTGCTTCATTTTGCAAGCAAACGTAAAGCTTTTTTCCCCTTCAAAGTAGGACATACATTCTAAGTAAAAGAGCCCTTCTTTTTCACCTTTTAAAAAAATCATCACGATCTTCCCCTTGCTACAATCACTCCTTGATTTGCCAGGCTCACAATCCTGCCCTTATGTCTTCCCAGTTAACTCAAGAAGACTCCAAGCATCTTTAGCCATCTATGCACCTCAGCACACTGAGGTCAAGCCAAGGAGGAAAAGGACTGTCCTATTCCTAGAGCTCCGCTATGGCATCTGAGGATGCAAGCTGATTCTCAAGGCCAAAGATGTTTCCACATAGATGAAAATGCTAAGAACAGGACCATACTTCTCTCTAAATCATTCTAAAGATCTCTTTTGAAATAAAGTATTAACCACTATGGGTGAGTCCATTTTCTAAAGATGGCGGCAGCAGTTTCCATCCCACATGCCCTTTTGCCCTGAGTGCTGCCATTAAGGGAGTCTTTGGCTATACCGCAGGCAAGGGGTTCTCTTCCATCTTTTAGAACTGGAGTGGTCTCAGGATGGCTCTGATTAGAACAGAGTGCAAATGACAAAGTACTGGTCTCAGGCATTGCTTTTGACTGGTCCAGCAACTTCTCCTTCATGCTTCTTGGAAGGCAGCCGCCATATAAGAATGTGACCATCCTGAAAGACTGCTCTGAGAGCAACTCAAATGCAGAATCAATTAAGAAGTCCACAAGAAAGGCATCTAGAAAGGGTTCCCTAGCCATAGATGTCCCAGTTGTCACTCTGTGCATTACAGATGAACCCAACTGAGTCCTTCCCTAATCCCTAAGCCTTAAAATTGTAAGCAAAATACAAAATAGTGGTTTTCAGGTAGGGTTAAGAGACAGCACCTGATTGGGTTAAGTATTTGAAACACACAAAGCTCAGCCCAGTGCCTGGTACTCGGTAAGTTCTCAATAAACTGCAATTATTACTGTTGATCTGACATGTGACAAAACTGACTTCTGTGTTATATGGGGATCCAGCTTTCTTAAGAACACTTCTGTGAGCCAGGGATATAGCTCAGTGGCACAGCGCCTACTGGCAAGCACAAGGTCCTGAGTTCAATTTCCAGTACCTCCCCCCTAAAAAAAGAATGCTTCTGTGACATTTTGGAGTCATAAAACTCAAGATGAACTTATACTTGGAAAGCTACCTGTATCCATGCTTCATCTTGTTTTCTTTCTGGTCACTTCTGTTACCTCATGGAGACCTCAGTTGAATCTGGCAGGGAATGCATGTGCACATCCGTGCATGTTCCGTTTCTAGAGACAACTGTTTACGGTCAGGACAGGCACCTCAGCTTCTGAGTAGAGACTGCAGTGTGGAGGTCCTGACTAAGTGTCCGCTGCTGAACTTACGCCTAATCTGTCTCCTGACAAGTGTCCAAGCAGCTGTTGGGTGTGAGTCATAGGCACAGGGAAGAGGGAGCAGATTTGAGGGGCTGAAAGAGGAAGAGTGCAGTTGTTTTTATAACACTGGCCTGGTAGTTTGCTCATGTGCAAGTGTCTCTGAATATTCTATAACTTGAACATTATTGTTTACAATCCTGGTTTTTCTAGGCAAATATTTTAACAATCCCATGGTCCTGATATACTTACCCATTCAACCAATATTTATTGACTACCGCGTCTACACAATGCTTTGGGAGGTGGTGTGTACACTGCTTTCTCCAGTCAGGGAAAAGCACACTGATGACTCTGATGACACTGGCACTGGCACTCCATAGGAAAATAATGACAAGATCCTAAGGGTAGTAACAGAGCCTTTTCCACAATTTAGTCTCTTTATTTCTTTCTCATTCTCTGGAGAACACAGCCACCAACAAATCCCTTCCAGTTAAAAGAGCCCACTCCCTCGCAAAGCTCCCCTCCTGATGTCTGACAGTCCCTGAACCTCCCCCGAGGCATGCCGGGATCAATACATGAGTACTTCAAAGAAGTCCTCAAATTGGAGTGCAAGCAGCACTTTCAAAAATAAAAAATAAAAAATCCTCGAGCTGGGATTCAGAAGTTGGAGGAGGAGGGAGGAGCAGGAAGAGCCAGCGTTGGGATTTGACAGTGCCACACAATGCACTGAGGATCAGAGCTGTGAGACAAATTCAGCTCCAAGAGATGAAAAATCTTTCGGTGCTGACAACATCTGTTTTATTTTGAAGGTTGCTAAGGAGAGTTCTAGCTGGGCCAACATTGTTCCAGTTCAGTACTTCATAGTGAGTCTCTTGCACAAGGTTCAGACAGCAGGAATAAAAGCTCACCAGACAAACCTTGCTGCTTTTACTTTGCAGATATCAAAAGATCACTTTGCTAACAGGGATGACTAACACCCCACCTAGTCTCAACCGCAATTGCACTGTCCCTTCTGCTTTTGTGGCTTACTCTCTTATTACTCTTCTCCCTGCCCCCTCTGTCCCCACTTGCTAAATCCCCATCTTTGCCAAATAAAGGTTTATTAGGGACAAACAGACAGTGAATACACCAGTAACCAGACAGAACGTTTTCATGCAGAAACAAGGAAGAGCTAAGCAGAAGCTGCATGTCATGACAGGAAGAAGTGTAGCATCAAAGGAAGAAATCATTTCCTGGCCTTTATCGCTCTGTTCTGCCACCTAATCATCACAAACACCACCAAATGCTTTATGAGGGCCCTAGGCACTCATGGACTAGTAGGGATATGCTGCTCAAAACAAGGAGGAGCCTCAATAGCCCACTACACTTTGTAATAATATCAGTAGGAAGCGAGGCTCTCCATGTCCCACCACCTCCCCCCTTGCCTTCTTAAATTTACTTATGTTTGCAAGCCACTAACAAAAATTGGAAAACCTAGCGTACATTTTGCCTAGCAGGCAAACATACAGAAAGAAAGAGATAAAGAAAACAAGAGCTCCTGCCAATGACCTTTACATATGTGAGAGGAGGTCCTGCTAATGAGCTTCATATAGATGCAGAGTTGCTCTGAAATGAGTGACTCTGCTTCTCACTGTTTTTGTGCCTGGTTGGGACAGTGCCCAAGAAGAGCTCAGGGAAATAAGAAGGACCGTACATATAACTGGCATCTGCAAGTAAAATCCTTTTGGGATTTTATAGCATTAGGTTAAAAAAAAATCCACCTTATGCTGGCTGAAGGAATTCTCTTTCTGCCTTGGGCTTTGAATAGCACCAGCTCCTGCCAGGAAGCACCTAGGAGTCTAGGGAAAGGAGAATATAAAGGACAGTGTTCTCCCTCTAACAAAGATTCATTTCAAAAAGCCATTAAGCAGGGCTTGGACCATGCAACTGTCAGCAAGAAAAGGAAACTACAGCCTCTCACATGTGGCTATGGAGACAACTGAGGCTACGTGATCTAAACATTGCCTCTGCCTGCAAGATTCTAGTTTAGAATCTCACCTCCAGCTTGGGATCTATCTGAGCTAAAGCACACCTGTCCTGATACAAAGAATGTCTAAACAATGCAGAACACACAACACCCAGACTGCTACAGATAGCTTAAGGAGGGATTAAGTGTAAAGGCTGAGAGCGACTTTGCAAACCACTCACCTAGCCATGTCACACCCACACTGGCTGGGGAAGACATGGCCTCAGCCACCTTGTGCCAGCTCCGGTTGTGTCCTGGTATCCAGAGTGCCACATGGCAGAAATAGTAGCCAGCATTTTCCTTGCTAACATCTCGAACCACTAAGTGGTACGAGCGTGCATCCACATGACTCAGAGCGATGTGGGGTGAGCTGTGCACCAGAGAGTCACGGTCCAGTCGTGCCAACACACGGCGGGCAGGCAAGGTGCTGTCAGGTATCCTGCTGAAGTACCATGTCAGCTCGGGCCGGATGTCATCCACTCGGTCTGTGGTGATGTTGCAGGACAGGTCGAGTTCCTTTCCTTCAGCCACAGTCACATTTGTGGTCACAGCTATTCGGAGAACTTGAAAACAGAAAACAAATACAGCTAGGTACAGTGGATCAGTTTGTCCCTTCTACTTCCATCTGCAACCCTGTCTCTCTTTAGATCATCTCCTTTTGAATTCTCATTTCTGGTATTAAAATGAGAAAACTTTGTATATCTTTGCAGGTGTCTGAGAAGTATTTTAATGAATTTATAAAACACACTGCTTTTCTTTTTATTTCAAAAAAATGTGGTAGTAAACACTTATACACACTTATTCTATGTGCCAGGCAGTGTTCTGAGTGCTTTATAAATGTTAGTCCTCAAAATAATTCTGTTAGGTAGGTATTTCTATTATTCTTATTTTATTGATAAAGAAACTGAAGCAAAGAGAAATCAAGTAACCTGCCCCAGGTCCCACAGCTAACATGTGACACAGCTGGTATGCAAATCTAGACTGACTGTCTCTAGGAACTCTGTTGTAACTGTTACACTATAGTTTGATGAGAAGCCTACTGAACATCACAAAACATGCTGGCTGGGGATGTAGCTCAGCAGCACAACGCCTACCTGGCAAGTACAAAGCCTGAGTCTGATTTCCAGCACTAAAACAAACAAACAAACAAACAAACAAACCTAACATACTTTTTGCAAGGGCTTGATAAAACTATGGCAATTTTATCCAAAAAAAAAAGAGCTTAGTTCTAACAGGTGCATAATGTCAGTTTGGGGCTGGGGAATGATAGGCAGGAGATGACAATAAAATTATTTTCTGAACAAAAGCAAAAATTTCTTGGCTAGGGATGTAACTCAGTGGCAGATTGCTTGCCTAGAGTGTGAGAGTTCCTGGGTTCAAACCTGAGCATTACAACAAACACAAAGAAAGAAAATAAATGGAAACAAAACAAAGCAAACAAACAAAAAATTCATGGACAATCCTAAGCAGATTGGAGAGCCAGGAAAGAGGAACCAGATAATTTTCCTTGTAAGCCAATTCTTCAACATATAATGTACTTAAAGAAGCCGGGCGTGGTGGTGCACATCTATATTCCCAGCATTCGGGAGCCTAAGGTAGGAGGATCACTGTGAGTTCGAGACCAGCCTGGGTTACAAAGTGAGCTTAAGGCCAGCCTGAACTGTGTAGTGAGATCCTGTCTCAAAAAAAGACAAAAACAATAAAAATATAAAATATATATAGTGTACTTAGAGTATCATTCATTATCATTAGACATGCCTATGTAAACTCAATCATGAAACAATACCCTAAAACTAAAACACAATGACTTTTGGGTTATCTGTGTACTGCTTTCTCACATTTGTGTGGGTAATTAAAAAGAAGATTTTTTTTTTTAGACAAAGCACTGAAGTATCTGGTGTCATGGACTGAAGGCTGATCTAGTTTCACCATCCTCTGTCAAAGTGTTTTATGTGGAAACATTTTACTCTATTCGGTGGGTTTTTAAAAATGAAGCTGAACATCTGTAATCTGAGTAGAAAAACATACAACTTGTGATAATGCTCTGGGAACAATTACTTAGATAATGAACAGCCAACATCTTGGAGATTAAGAGGAGACACAGTCCCGGTCTAGCAACAGTCATTCGGCATCAATTCCTATCTCTAGGAAGCTAGAGAAGAAAGGGTGAGATCCAACCCCAAACCCCATGTTCTTTGGTGTATGTCATTTCCATATGAATTGTTTTCAAAAACTGACAATGTTTCAATCAAGTATTTCAAGCCAAGTTCAACATCTAACTTGACAGATGAGAAAAAGTGAAATTAGAAAAAGGAATTTAAAAGTCAAATTTTACCCTCTATCCACCTTCCAAATGCTTTCTCCTCACTACCTCTCTAAAGGGTCCAAAAGTAATGGGAAGGTATTTTTTGAGGACTCACGTGATACTGCCACCCTGAGCCTACTCCTAAAGGCTGAATCTTGTCGCCTAGAATGCTGTGGTCACAGGCCCTGAAATCTGCTGGAGCTGTGCCTGTCAGACCAACACTACTCGAGATGAAAGGGGACTTAGGAGGATGTTGGGTCTGTGAAGAACCTGCATCCACCCTGCAGCTGTGGACTGCATATATAGTGAAAATGGACTCTTAGTATCTTAGTTTCTTTTCTTGTTACTGAGACAAAATACCTAACATTCAAAGTTGAAGGGGGAAAGGTTTATTTAGCTCGCAGTTTGTAGAAGTTTCAGTCCATAATTCACTGGCTCCAAGGCAGGGTTGCACATGGCAGAGTTCATGGCAGAGAGAAGGGGCCGGGAGTTTAACTCAGTGGCACAAGCGCCCGCCTGGCAAGCATGAGGCCATGAGTTTGATCCCCAGTTCCAAAAAAAAAAAAAAACACAAAGCAACAAGGGATCTTAATGGCGTCTGTCTTTTATATTATCCAGACTACTCAGGATGGGTAGCACTCACACCCTTAATCCTAGTGCCCTTGAGCCTAGCATTGCACCACAAATCAATTCCAAGGTTGCCCACTCTAGATCCAGCACCTCTGAAAAAGCCCTACCTATGACCACAGCGGGACTTGGGGGGACATCTAGACAAAGGCCAAAACACTTAGGTTCTGGAAATACTGGCAGGAAAGTCTATTCATCTGTATAGCTCACTGTGTAATCTTCTTTGTACAAGTGACTGAATATCTTGTTGCTTCACTAACCACAGGCCTCAAACATTCTGGATTTGAGAACTTACAAATGGAAGACAGAATGGAGCAGTGTGAAAAACAGTGCCAGCATTAAGGTTGTCAATGCAAGAAAGAGACGCAGACAAAGCCTGTGGTGATGCAGACTTTCTCCCATATAATACATCTGAATCCATAAATTAGACACCAAGATATGCATCAACACTCCTGTAAAGAAGGAGGGTGGTATACTACCACAAGTAATGCTGCTTTGTTATCTCAGTGGTTCCCTATCATTTATGACAACAGGGCAACCAAAGTAGATAAGCAGATATGGAGAGTACAGGTATAGATAAGAAAAGAATGACCTGAACTGGAGTGTGGTGGTTCCTAACTGGAAGTCACCAAAAAGAATTTAAGGTATCCTGTGAACATAGATGGGAAAAAATATTCCATCTTTATTTTTATTGACCTTTCATAAAATACAGCATCTCCTTTCATTGTGAAGGCACAGTATTACATATTCCTGGGGTTTAACCCTAAAACACTATTTACATTCATTACTACCCAGAAATTAGAGTAGTTGTTAGGTCTGCCATTATATCTTACTATTGATGTGTAATAAAGAAATATAATGTTACTGGGAAACAAATGTCTTAAAATATGTTGATAATTACTTTGATATAATTGTTTCCTTTTGTCATCTCATGTATTGTACTTTATGAATTGAAACATATTAATTCTGAGAAAGGGTCTATGGGCTTCAAAAGAACATCAAAGAGACCAATAGTGCAAAAAAGCTTGAATCCTCAGTTTCAGGCAAGAAGTAGACACTATTACCTGCCTAATAAGTCTAGAGTGTTCCAGTCTATAACTAGATATTACTAGGGGTTTTATGGTATGTTTGAAATGTTAAAAAAAAAAAAAACCTTAACAACTGAAATTTTTGCATAGAATGGTTAATTTGCTGCGAAATTGGAACTCTTAAGCCTCCTGCTTCATTAAATAGCTGATCAGCAGGCTGACTACCTGGAGGGTTCATCGGGTATATGTATTCTAGACAGACCTCTTCTGCTAAGGAGGTGACCTGTGTGCATCTGAAAAGTGACTTTTACAGCCAGTGGAGCTAACACTGAGCATGATGGATAGCTCCTCTTTGCCACAAAGTCCCTCACAAAGCTCAGACCTGCTTTTCACACTTACTTCTACTACATCTAGCTCCAATATGATGGTGTAAATGCAGAGGTAAATGCTTGGGACAATATGGCTTGTGGGGACAAAACCCTTCTGGTGCTCACTGTTTTCTGCTTTGCTTTCCATCTGAGGAACAAAGTGGTCACACCCTCATATTCCTGCGCAGGAAATGAGCCCAGCCAAGGTCTTCCCTGTTTAAAAAACAGGAGGCAGCAGTTATGACAACAAAGTACTCTGGGAAGATGTTAGCCTCTCAGAAAACCCGGCACATCTGTCCATCCCCAGCAATGACATTATCCTCCAATGGTCTCTTTACTCGGTCTCTGCCAAAGCTGTAAGCTGCAGAACCTGAGGAGCCGCAAGTACCCGAGTCCCAGAACCCCCAGACCAGTGAGTCCTCCACTGATGCCTGCTGAACGGTGAGTCAACCACGGCTTTTCATATTTGTTTTTCCGCCTCTTTTTGTGTTTTCTAATGTGTGTTTTTTATATTCTTAACTACTTTTGTAGTTTGAGGGGAGGGTCAACAGACAATAAAAGACTTCTTGTACAGATCCAGGGCCACATGCTCCTCAGGTATATATGCCATAAGAAGCTACAGAAATAAGCTCAGCCCTTCAGAGCCCCTCCTGAGGGGATGGTGCACCTGGGGACCCAGCCCTCAAGGCAGGCCTAGAAGATGTAAGCTAGCCCACAGGTTTGGGGTGAGCAGCATACACATTCCAAAAGTTTTGGGGCAAGTCAGATCTAGAGACTCAGGAAACACCAAGAAGATAAACCTAAGAGCCAGGCACAATGATGTGCACCTATAATATAATCCCAGCACTCTGAGAGGTAGAGGCAGGAGGATCTTGAGTTTGTGCCCATCTTACTGAGACCTTGTCTCAAAAAAAAAAACAAAAGAGACCGGGGATATAGCTCAGTGTGAAGGCCCTGGGTTCAATCTCAAGCACCGCAAAATACACACGTACATACACACACACAGTTAAGGGAGCAGGTGTGGGCAGATCTGCCAAAATACCCCTGGAGCACTAGGCAGGACATCAGCCTGACAAGGCCTCTATTCTTCATCTCCAAGAGCCAGAATTACCTTTCTATAACGTGGGAATGGCAGCATGGATCCAAGTTCAGATAAATGCAGATGCCATACAAAACTATACACACACAGCCCAAACAGATGTACTCCTCCCCAAACTCTCACCACTGCCCTACTCCTTTCCTCCCAAGGGGGCCTCCTGGGTGAGGGGATTACAATCACAATTCTGAAAGAAATTGATCTTGTCAGAAACCGTGGAGCTCCCTCACCTAGCTTTTTACACCATCACTGGTCACAGCGTAAGACTCCATCTGTAAGACATCAATTCCAGAAGCTCACCTGTGGGCTGGATCACCACGGTAGCAACTTCCACGTCCTTTTCTTGGATCTCTTGCCAGTAACCCTGCTCTGCGATCCACTCACTGACCACACACCTGTAGGTGCCTTGGTCAGCGGACAGTGCGTGGGCCACAGAGAGGCGGTAGGCGTCGCTGCCCGCCGTGTCCAGGCGCACGTCCCCGCTATGGTAGCGCTGCTCGTAGCCAGGGCCCGGGCGGAACCTGCCCTCGTGGTTGAGGGCGAGCACGGCCCTTCGTGAGGGCCCGCGGTGCAGCTCCCATAGGAGCGCCAGGTGCGTGTGCAGCGGCGAGTTGCTGGAGGCAGCGCAGCGCACCTCGAAGGGCTCTCCTTCGCACAGGGTCAGGCTGGGCGGCGGCCGCGCGCTGGGGCCCACATGCAGGGCGTCGGCCAGCACTGCGGGGGACAGAGAGTACAGTCAGTCTGCAGCCTCCCTCAGTGGACCCCATACGGCAAGGGCAGACCACCTGCCAGACTCTGGCCCACAACTGTCTCCCAAAACAATTCTCTCCCTCGTTCCCTGTCCTGATACCCAGATGGCCACGTCTTCCCATTTTGACTCATCTATAACTTCAAATGGTTTTTCCAACTTGAAAACGAAAGAACAAATGAATGAAAGAACTAAAAGACAGAGAAGAGGGGAAGAGGAGGAAGAGTTATGGAAGAGGAGGAGGAGGAGGAGGAAAGGCATTAATAAAACCCCCTGCTAAAATGAGGTGTAGGGAATGAAAACTCCCTGCAGGAGTTGAGCTTTGAGCATGTGTTTTGTCATCCTGGAGCAAGTTACTTCACCCCTCTATGCCGCAGTTCCTCAAAAAGCGGACAACAGCTGAACCTTCCTTGTGGAGTCAATGTAAGAATTCAACAAGTTTAGGCATTTCATGAGAAAATGACTGCCAAACAGGCCTTTGGTTGGGACACAGGGTGAGCCCAGAGCCCAGAGCCTGCAGATGAGGCAGCCTTCTAAGAGTTAAAGCATCCCATTTTGCAGGAGGTCAAGGACGGCATGAGTTGCCTCTGATTCCTGCCCTGGGCACTGCCTGATAGCAAGCAGCGTGAGTGGAGGGCACCCCTGAGGTGGGACCTGGCCGCCAGAAGGTGATGGCTCAGCTGTGCACTGTTAGGGCTACTGGAAGAAGCTTTCACAGAGTCTAGAAAAGGGCACTAGAGATCAAGGAAGTGTCAGCAAGTGCCATTTAGGAAGAGCCACGATAAGCAATAGATTCTGGTAGCTTTGTAAGCAGACCGGGGCCTCTACTAATGGGCAGGGAATAAACTCCCAGGTTTATCTATGAGCTAGGGATAAAAAGGATTCTCAAGCAGAACTATTCATCATCTCTGGATTTTTCTCAATTCCTCATTTAGAAACTAATTCAGTGTCCTTGAGAAGGGATTATCTTAAAACTGCTACACTCCAAAGATCCATCCTTTGTACGGAATGAATACGATGACCTTGGAGTATATACATCCTTTTGTAGGTCTGGCTGACATGACTTGGTTTCTCAAGGCCAGTTCAGCTCTCAAGGCATAGAAGAACAGTTTCATGACCCATGAAGCTGGGACTAGACAGACCCTGACCAACCACAGCATCTGCCAGAGGCTCAACCTGGGCAGCCAGCCAGTCTCTGTCATGGTCATCTACCTGCTTTCTTGAGCCAAGAAAACCCTCCCCCTGCTTCTCCTGCCTCCCTCTCAGCCCTTGAGATGAGAATTACGCAGGAGACAGGGTGCATTTGACCTAATGGAGTGTGCTATTTTGCATTATTTAACCATAGGAAAAATAACTTTTTGGATTTTTTTCTAAAACCACCAAGATTTTCTATAGGAGTATGTAAGATGTAAATGTGATGTATTAATGCTTTAATACCCACTTGGTGGAAAGATGTTTTACCCCTTATCAATCTCTAGTGAGGGACAGTATCTGAGATATGGTAGGTTCTATCAAACATTTCAGCAGCAATGAATGTCTGGATCAACACTCTCTTTTTATAGCTTCCTGTATATTTTCTACTTTCCTGGTAATTACATTGCTACCCAGATATAAATCATTTTGGGAACAAGGCAGAGCACAAATAAATGGATAATTAAGTAAGAACAATAATAATAACAATAACAATGTTTCTATTTTGTTAGCCTCAAATTGGTTCGTTCTTGCTCAATTACTAATTAGCTGTGTGATTTTGTGCAAGCAATTAACCTATGCTCTTCCATTTCCACATGTGTAACTGAGGGAAATAGTCTGCCCTTTTTTACTGGGTTCACAGAGTCAAATGTGTTAGTCTAAAAGGACAACAGGGAAAATAATACTCTCCGACACTGAGGCAGGAAGATCTTAAGTCCAAACCAAGTCTAGGGAACTCGGGGACAACCTGTTTTAAAAAACAAAAATTAAAAAGGCTGGAGATGCAGCTCAGCACAAGGGCTCTGAACTCAAGCCCCAGTAATACACTAACACACACACACACACAACAAAAAGTATAAGACATTTCAGATACATAAGATATGCTTATTTGCATAACCGGGTCAATAAATTAGCAGGGACCATGCCATTCCCTACATATAACACGTTGCTTCTGGTACAAACAGGTACGTGAATCATGAAGGTCACAAAGACAGATGAACTCTACAGTACCTGCCATTCCCATAAACCTGATCATCATCACGATGAACATCACCTTCCTGTCACAGCCCACTGAAAGCTTGCTATAGCACTGTGCTAAGTCCCAGCTCATGGTAACTCACCCAGCCTTATACCCTTTAAGGTAAGTACCCTGGAAGAGGAGGAAGGGAAGCATGTACTGCACTCATGGCCAAATGGCTGACAAGTGACAGAGCCAGCAAATGGACTGGGCACAGACAGTTAGGCTCCATCACCACGCTGTGCTGCCTCTAACTTCCTGGTCATAGGATGCTTCAGAAGCATAATGGAGAGAAGAGAAAAGGCACACCGAAGAGACTGGGCCACTCTCCTAATCAGGCAAGACACTATTACTCTGCTAGACAAGGGGTTGGGATTCCCGACAAAGAGACTCACAACTGAATGGCAGAGTAAGGTCTGGCCTAGCACAATGACCTCACTGAGGACAGTACCTTTAACCTGCACCGTATCCTCATAGTTGCCCTGGACAGTGGCATCTGTGCTGGGGGTTGAACACTTGTAGTGGCCCTGGTCCGAGGGCTGCACATTCTTTATGTGCAGCTCCACAGCATCGTTGGCAGTTCGCCTTAACAGGATCTCGCCCCTCTGCAGCCGCTCCTGGTACAGCTGGGTTGGGAAGCCCGCCTCCCAGGTACTTGCGAGCTCCACAAAGCTGCTCCCTGAAGATGAGAAGCTCCAGTCGAAGTTCTGTTCACTGGGGCCATCGTAGTCGCTGACATTGCAGGGGATGACCAGCTCGGTGCCTACCACTCGGACAAGGGTTCCTGCGGGGACTCTCACCACACGCCCCCGACAAAGAGCTGCAATGACAGGAGATGAAATACAGGTCTTTAATCACAAAAGATGCTCCCAGTGTAACTCTGGCAAATCCAGGGGTGCTCCTGGTCATGGGCTAGGGAAAAAATACAGCTTCCAGACTGCTGGGGAAAATGTGCCTCTGCAGAAAGAGGCTAAGGCATTGCTAGAATCATGAGCATGGTATCCTGGTACAAACACCTCTCACACAACCAGTTTCCTGAGAGTGGCAGGGAGGAAGATCAAATTTTAAAAGCAGTCTAACTACAACCCTGAACAGCTTTGACCATCTCATTACTACTTAACAGACCACTATCCCTCAGTGTGATATAGAAATATTTTAAGTTCTGTGTGGAAAAAAAAAGAAAAAGGACATAGCTAATTAAGTATTTACATTTCTGCCCACCCTATATCAACCCTCATCCCTAGAGACCATTCCTTGGGGCTCCTGAGACCTGATTTACAATGATGGATGCCAATTTTTAAATCCTAGAGTACCCTGCTGATAAAATGATTTAACTCCTGTTATCATGACATTGCCTATAAATTAATTTTAAAATATGATGATTCTACCAGTATTAATTTTCTATTTTCTGGCTCATTTCCTTCTCTCTACTCTTCACCCTGATCTAAATTCAGAATGAGGATGGAAAGTGCAAAGGGAGGGAGACTGGCTGGTTGCTGGCATTGCTGAGAATGGCGTGCTGCCGGGGATAGAGGCACGGGCAAAGCTGAGAGTTAAATGATGTTCCCTTCCTGAAGAGTAGGTAATGTGTGCAGACCTGGCACCTGTGGGTCCTTTCAGAAGGCTGCCTTACCACGGACTTCAGCCCAGTTTTATAGGACATTTACTACCTGTGTTGAGCATTGCAATGCAGGTTGAATCACCATGTGTGGTTCCTTGACATTCTGTGACAGGTTATCACCCAGGGGGAAAGCATGGCTCTGAAATCAAAGAGAACAAGTCTGCGTCTCTTTTAGCTCTGGCTTCCTCAATTACAAAACAGGGCAAGATGGAGTCATTAAGGTCATGAAACAAAATGCTCGGCTGAGAGTTTGCCACATAATAAGGGCTCAATAAATTGAGAGCTTCAATTATTTACCATCAGTGTTGTGTTTTTATTGTTAGTTACGGGTTGAACTGTATCTCCCACTCAAAATGTGTGTGTTCAAGTCCTAGCTTCCAGTACCGCAGAATGTGACCTTATTATTGTAGATGTGATTGGGACATTGTGATGAGGTCACTCGGGAGTGGGGTGGGCCCCAACCCAGTTGACTAGTACACTCTTAAAAAGGGATAAGTATGGACACAAACACACACACACTGCAAGAATACCATGTGACAACAAAAGCAGAGATCAAAGTGATACATGCACAAGCCATGGAGTAGCAAGACACTAGATGCCAGGGAGAGGCATGTGCCAGATTCTCCCTCATGGGCCTTGGAACGAACCCACTCTGTCAATTTCTTGATCTTGGACTGCAGCTTTTCTAACTGTGAGAGGAGTCCTGTGACTTAAGCCACAAGGCCCATGTACTTGATTGTGGCACCTCTAGCAAAGATTACACCATTGCTGCTTTTTACTAGTCTAAACTCTGGGCTGCCATCCATTAGTGGGCTGTGAAATGAGCTTATAGTGGCTGTGCTTTTTAAAAATGGAATTTTAAGTGAACAGAAATGATTCGAGTATAGTGCATTTAGCAAGGAGTAAATATTGTTTCATTATATAGTATTTTGTTAAGTAAACAAAGTCATATGGATTCTAGATTATGATGAAAACACAGTTTCTAAATTTGGGCCACAGTTAAAAGAAAAATTGATGAAACTGTTTAACAGCTATGTTTCCCCCCTCCCCCATCCATCATCATTGCTTTTGACAAGGGAAAAAGGAAGTAATTATATAAGATACATAGTGATGTGGGTCAGCATGGATTCTGAGCAGGGTGTGGCTATTTTCCCCTCAGCTATGGTGGGTCCATACTGAACTGTTCTAAGAAAAGCTGCTAAACTCTAAGACACATCACTCTCCTTAAAAGAATGTGGCACGGCAAGAGATGTAACTCAGTCGTACAGTGCTTGTCCAGCATGTACAGGGCCCCAGGTTCTATCCCCCCATCACTGCAAAAAATTAATTACATTAAGTATTGTTGTGCGTGGTGTCGCATGTCTATAGTGCCAGCTACTCAGAAGGCTGAGTCAGGAGGATCACTTGAGCCCAGGAGTTCAAAGTCAGCCTGAGAAAAACAGTGAGATGCTATCTTTTTAAAAAAAAAAAAAATTACAGTTGGTAACTCAGAATGAGTCACATATCCTCTGGCAAAGAATGGTTTAACAAACCCAAAATACTATTGAGGAATAACATGGAACATGCTACTTTCTTTCTAGATACCCAGAGAGAAAAGCTCTGGTATCAACCAGATACCAGTCATACTGGTCATGCCCTACTCGAGTTTGATCTCATCATAGCAAGCAACTCAGTGACTTCAGAGTGCCACCATGACTCCCCAGTTACTACTTCCCACAGGAGACCCAGGATTCCTTAACTGTCCTCAGAGGAGCTCACCCTGCACCTCTGGTCCTGGGGGATAGGCTCTGGGGATAAGACCAGGGGAATCACAATTCTGTTTGCTCAGAAGCTGCACATGGGCAGCACTACTGACCATGTGAAGAAGCCATCTGATGGACACGGGACCACAGAGGTGAAGCAAACACACCCCAGAGACCTGACAGCAGCATCCAAGATGCAAGGTCCTGCCATGCCTTCTAGGCCACATCCCCTGCACTCAAGCCTACACATCTTCCTTTCTGTGGATGTCTCGGTTCCTTGTAATTCCACTCACCTCCACTTATGTTTCATAAACTAATTTCTGCTGTGGCAACTCAAAGATCATTGAAATACGTATTTCCACCCTGCAGTGGCCAACTCTGAAGCCATCATCACCACGGTTCACAAAGAAAATGAGTGGTTGTATTTTTACATTCAATCTTAAAGATCATAAGAAAATCAGAATCTCTTAATGAGTCCTTTCAAAAGAAAGCATAGCATGCTGCCCTCAGAAGCATCTCAGCATTGTGCCCAGGTTTCCTCATCTGTAAAATGGAGGCCATGTTACTGCACCCTCTGTGAGTTGTGGGAAGGATTAAATGAGTCAATATATTTGCAACATGGTAGAAGTGCCCAGCGTGTGCTAAGGATTTGTGGTCATCTGCTAAGTGGCCACCTCAAGAACAAACTTTGCAATAATCTTTCACCCTGCTTCCCTGGCAAGGCTTATAAAGGAATTTCCAAAGGTGTAAACCTTTTGTATTTTTATCAGTTACAGCTGGCTCGCAGGGCATTCAGGGATGAGCCTGTTTCTCTTGTGAGATTTCCATCCAGGTCCTGGTGATTGGAGCTTTGGAAACAAATTCAACTCCTTGTCTCAATTCTCTATCCTTCTTCTACATGGTTAAAAATCATCTTTTTAACATATCAATTCTATGTCACTCCGCTGATCAAATAACTTCAATGACTGCTTATCACCTATAGGACAAAACTGACCCCAACCCACCATCCTTCTCACTTGCATTATTGCAGTAGTCCCCTGTCTGCTGGCTCTCTACTCAAAGCAAAGTGACCTTAAAAGCTTACTCATACTTTACTTTGCCCTAAATGCTCCAGTCATTCCCCCATTTTATACAGACAAATGCCAAAATCTTTACAAGGCTGTTACGGTTTGTGTTTTGATGTCCCCCCAAAGCCTCATGAGGTCATGGGGAGGGACAGGCCTTTCAAAGGCCAACTGAGTCTAATGTCTGTGATTGATTCCTTGTCTAGCACTAGGACTGGTGGTGTGAGTGCTGCAAATGCCCAGGGGTGAGGAGCCCGCATACTATATAAGGGAAAGAAGATGGAAGGAGGGAAGGAGGCATGCTCTTTCCTTTTTGCTTGTAATGCAGTCACCATGAATGGTTAATCCTCAGTCATGCCACCATGCCTTGGGGCCATCTGATTACTAACTGAAACCTCTACAAACTGCGAGCTAAATGAACCTTTCTTTCCTTCATTTAGGGTGCTAGGTATTTTGTCCCAGCAATGAGGGAAAAGTAACCAAGACAAAATTTGGTACCAGTGGAGTGGGGTCATTGCTATGACTACACCTGACTCTGTGGTTCAACAGCCTTTCAAAATGGCTTGTGGGAAGAGTTTGGAAAGGCTGGGAGATGTCACCTGAAGGGGTAAAGCTGGAACACCTTAGGCTGTTCTGTATGAGATGCTGTTCAGAGCACAGAAGACCAAAAGGCTGATAGAAATCCTACTGGTAAAGACCTGAAACCTCTACAAACTGTGACCTAAGGTTCAGGAAGTTTCTGCTGGAAACGACTACATTGGCTGTTGAACTCCAAATGATGTGTTATGGTTTGGCAGAAAGTTTGCCTGCATTTTGCTCATATCCAGACATTTTGCCTCACACTGAGATTAAGGGCAGAGGACTAATTAATCTGGCAAAAGAAATTTCACGGCAGTCAAATGTTGAGGCAGTGGTATGGCTACTGTTGGGGGGCTTTTAGCCAGATTTATGTTGCAAAATCAAAAGCAAAGAGCCAGGAGGATGATTTAAGACACTGTGAGTATGGCTAGAAAGAAAGCTCCAATAAAGCTGTGACTGCAAAGATAGAGCTCAGAAAATCTCGATTGTTAAAAAAGAACAGGAAAATAAAAAAAGATGGACTAAAGGCATCGCAAAAACAAAGCAAAACAAAAAAACCACGTCTTGAACCTTTGCAGCCTCACAACTACACAAGTAAAAAACTTTGCTTTGAGGAGGAAGCCACAGAGGACCATGATCCAGAATGACAGAGGAGGCCACGCCAGGTTCCAGAATGTCAGCAGCATAGAAATTCTGTTCCTCAGAACTGAATTCAGAGTGCCCAGCAATCCAGGCACTTGACCCCTACAGCCAAGAGAGATGAAAGCCTGGCTACTGCTGCAGCTCTGCAGGCCTCAGCATCATCCATGTGGTGCTGGTTTTAGGTGCACACGGAATACAGAAGTTCTAAGGTTAAAAGGCTTCCACCTTGATTTCAGGAGGCCTAGGAACCCACACAGTGTGCCTGAGAGGGCAGTGTGTGAAGCTGTGAGGGCAAAGCCGAAGATGCAGTGGAGAACCCAGAAGTTTGGAAATGCCAGGAGTGTGGACTAAGAAATCCTGCAAGGAGGGAGCAAAGCCAGCCCAAGAGACAAGCCGTGCGGAGTGGAGTCACTCAAGCCTTTTGGAGCTCACAACCAGACTGCTTCAGATGCTGGATGTGGAACTCTGGAACTTAACATTTGCCCTGTGGATTCTGGATTTCCTTTGGTCCCATTATTTTTTATCCTCCTGTTTGTGCCACTGAATATTGGAAATGTTTAACTTTGTTTTCATCTGTACTGGGCGTACAGCTAAGAGTTGCCTTATATCTCAAAGGAGACTTGGAATTTGGACTTTTCAGCAATGCTAAAATGTCTTTTGGACTAAATGTCTTTTGCACAAAGGATGCGCATGAGTCTTTGCGGGGTCAGGGATGGAATGTGTTTGTGTTTGAATATTCCCCCAAAGCCTCATGAGGTCATGGTGGGGAGGGCTTTTCAAAGACAGCTGGGTCTAGTGTTTGTGACTGGTTTGTTGTCTAACACTGGGATTGGTGGTGTGTCTACTGCACCTGTCCAGGGCTGGATAGCCCACATATAATATAAGGGTAGGAAGGAGGCATGCTTTGCCCTTTTTGCTTTTTTAGCCTTTGGTACTTACAGTCACCATGAATGGTTAACCCTCAGTCATGCCACCCTGCCTTGGGGCCATCTGATTACTGACTGAAACCTCTACAAATTTGAGCTAAATAAACCTTTCCTTCCTTCATTTAGGGTGTTGGGTACTTTGTCCCCACAACAAGAGAAAAGTAACCAAGACAAGGCCTCATGAGGCCTGGCTCTGTTTCTCCAACTCCACATCTGTTCCTCTCCTTTTACTATATGTATCCATGCTTCTCTCCAAGATTTTCTTGAATAAGTCAGATACATATGAACCTCAGGGCCTGTTATGGTTTGTGTCTATATGTCCTCTCAAAGCCTCATGTAGTTTTAGATGCAGCTTTTCCAGAGATAGCTGAATCTAAAATGTGTGACTGATTCACTGCAATGCTGGAATTAAGGGTAGGTGACTGCTAGTCAGTCCACTGGTTTACTTGGCACCACCCTAAACCCAGCAGACTGGATACAATGTAAGGGACAGAAAGAGGCTTGTCATCCCTTGTTGCTTTGCTACCTTCTACCTGCCATGACTGTTTCTACTCCGCAATGCCACCCTGCTTTTGGAGCCAGCTGATTATGGACTGAAACCTCTACAAATGTGAGCTAAGAAAACCTTTCCTCCTTTGGGTGTCAGGTATTTTGCCTCAGCAACTAGAGAAAAGTAACTAAGACGGGATCTTTGTGCATTTTCTCAGCCTCAAGCACTCTGCGATACTGACTCTGTTGGCTCCTTTACCAGCTTCAGATCTCTATTCTGATGTTGCCTTCTTAGCGGAGATTTTCTGACCACTCTAAAATGGTATCTGTCTACTCCATTATTGTTCTTGCTTAAATTTCCTCTTATCACTAACACACACTATGTGCACTTTCTTACTATTGTGTAGTATCTGTCATGTTCCAATAGAATATAAGTTCCATATGAACAGTGATCTTTGAAAGTTTGTGTTTTGTTCACTGTTGAATGCTGGTATCTTTTTTTTTTTTTTTTTTAGAGGCAGGGTCTTGCTATGTATTTCAGGCTATTTTTAAATTCACTAAGTAGCCCAGGCCGGCCTCAAACTCAGCAATCCTCCTGCCTCACTAAATGCTAGTGTATTGAACAAGACCCGATACATAGTAATTTTTCAATTACTATTTGCCAAATGAATGGATGAATAACAAATCACCTTTACGTTCTGGAAATGGCATGCTTTCTGATGTATCATGGCCCCTGCTTCCATGTCTCCTTCATCTGGAATGCTTTCCCAATAGTCCTTTAGCAAGAACACCAGCTCCTCAAGGAAACCTTCCCCAGATCCCTGGGATGACTCAAATACTCCTTCCTCCGTGTTCTAACTCAACCTGCCAAAGTGCCTTTGACAATGGCTACTTTACAGTGCCACTGGAAAAAATAAAGCAGATATGAACAGTTGCTTGAAAGATCAAATTCTAATCTGAAAAGACATAAACCTGAGCAATATCTTACATGAAGAACTGGGATATTTCCGCAGTCATGCAAATTGAGATTTTACATTTTGTAACAGTATTTCAACTTGCCATCAGCAATCTGGTATTTAGTACAAATTTCCTTTAATATTGTTAAATAACAGCAAATGACACTTAAAAATAAATATAACTTGTAAAAAATAAAGCATATGGCTCTTCTCAAATCAAAAAGAAGACCTACATATTGCCAATTTTGTCAAACTCTTTTGTAACAGCTGATAACTAACGAAAAAAGAAAGGAAAAAATGTAGTTTTCAAAAGTTCTAGCAGTGTTTCAGATTAAGAGCTCCAAACACTTCTGAATCTGAACTGTGTCGTTTCTAACAAAAATGTCTTTAATCTAGGTATAATGATATAATGCAGTACCCTGTTTAGTACCCAATACTGGTAAAAAAAAAAAAAATTGTTAAAATTTAAAATTATGGCTTCATTTCTTTTCAAGGGTCAACATAAAAACCTTAACATGAAAACCTTTTCTTTATCAGATTTAAAAGTACTACTGAATCTATCGAATAAAATTTCACTAAAATTTACTGCCTAAAAAACAAATACCTGTAGATGAACAAACTATGAATTCTTTCCCCCATAAAACAAGAAATACATAGAGCATCTCTCATCACTAAGATGTAAAATCAGTAGTAATCTCAATTACTACTAAGTGGCCTGGTCTCAAGTTGTATTGGCTCAATCAGACTGGACTCTCTTACACAAGTCTTAGAACCTTCCAACATCCATTCCTATTACCTTCTAATTTTTTAAATTTAAGTTTATTAGCTGGAGATGTAGCTCAGTGGCATAGGTATCTGCCTGGCAAGTACAAGTTCCTGAGTTTGACTGCTGGTACAAAATTAGTTAATTAATTAAAGTTTATTGGTACAATTTAGGTATACAAACCACCACAGTCATTATAGGGAATTTGTATCTGTACAGGATATATCTTGATTCCTCTCCCCTCATTCCCATCCCCTCCTTTCAAACCCCTTTCCCCTCCCCATTCACAAAGCTTGGTTTTCACTTTATCCTTCTTTCCTCATTTTTAAATTACTCTTCCTTTCCCCCTCCCATTTTCTTTTCTTTTTGAACAGTTTCTTCCTATTTCACAATATCTATTTTACATTTTTGTTCTTATTTACATTTTCAGTTTCTCCCATCCGACAGATAACACATGCCTGACTTCTTTCACTTACAATTAAGGTCTCAAGGTCTATTCAATTAGCTATGTATGTCTCAATTTTATCTTTCTTGTGGCTGAGTAATAATACTTCATTATATTAAAAAACTACATCTTTTGTATCCATTGGTTGATGGGTATTTGGGTTGCTTCCAAGATTCAGCTATTACTGGCAAAAAAAAAAAATAAAAAATAAAAAATAAAAAAGATTAAAAAAAAAAAACCCAGACCTAGGATCAGTGGAACAGAGTAGAAGATGCAGAAACAAATCCAAATGCACTCAGCCACCTTATCTTTGACAAAGGGGCCAAACACCTTCACTGGAAGAGGGATAGCCCCTTTAATAAATGGTGTTAGAAACACTGGTTTTATACATGTCAAAGACTAAAACTAGATCCATGTCTATCATCATGCACTAAACTAAAATCAAAATGAATGAAAAACCTAAATATTAAAACAGAAACACGAAATTTGCTGGCAGATAGATAAAAATAGGCTGAATTCTGGAGGACAAAGACTTTATAAACAAAATCTTATTTCACAAAAACTTTCACAAAGACTCAACAACTGGGATCTCACCTCATTAAAAAGCTTTTGCACAGCAAAAGAAACCACCAACAGTGAAGAGACAAACTACAGTGTGGGAAAAAAAAACTTATGCCAGCTGTTCTTCAGACAAAGTATTACTATCTAAAACACATAAAGAAATGAAAAAAAAAAACAGACTCCCCAAATTCAAAGATCCAATTCAAAAATAGGCATCTGAGATGAATAGACACTTCTCAAAAAGAAGTATAAATGAAAATAAACATATGAAAAAATGCTCAACATCATCAATCACTAGAGAAATGCAAATTAAAACAACCCTGAGATTCCATCTCACTTCAGAAAGAATGGCTACTATCAAGAAACAATTAATAAATGCTGGAGGGGCTGTGGTGAAAAAGGAACCCTTTCTCTACCATTAGTGGGAGTGTAACTGGTGCAACTACTGTGGAAATCAGTGTGAAGATTCCTCAAAAACTAGGATTGGAGGTCCCATTCAACCCAACTATTCCCCTTCTGGGTATCTTCCCAGAAGAATTAAAAACATCATACAACAGCAATATAGGCACACCCATGTTTATAGCAGCATGATTCGTAATAGCTAAATCCTATTACCTTTTAATTCCTATGCAATTTTTTTGCCTAAGCCTACAAAAACCAAATCAAAGCAAATGTCTAACATATTTCTCACTGCTAACTCCATCTCTCTTTACTCTATTCCACCTTCCAATCCTACTGTCAATAAATGTAACATTCATGTTTCTCTTACCTTGGCTTGAAGAAAAATCAATACCAAATATGATACTCGATTATCAAAATCATTCATAGTTTAAATTTCCAATAATTATCTTCCCTTTATACTTTGTTCCACCTTGCCTTGCTGCTCTTGTACTTTGGACTTTTTATCTTAAGGTTTTCATTGCATGTGTGTTTCACTGTATATTGCCTCCAGAAAAGAATAAGGAGGTATAAATTTCAAAAGATCAGTTACTGAGATTTCTTCTTGCAGACTTTTGCTTTTTGCCATGATAAAAGGAGCTTGTATCAAACCAACTCCCCCATGGAGAACAACTATAGAGACAGATAAAATATAGAATAAAGCTAATTGGATGAACTGGTAAAAAATTGAGATACAGTCAATAAAACCTTGAATTGCGAGTAATTTGTTCAGTGAGTGTTCTGTAAGACAAACTAAAAATTCTAATAAATTTTAACTTGATAAATGGGTGATATCTTGGAATGGACAATTACATGATCACAAATGAGGCAATGATTTCTCTCTTTCTCTTTCTCTCTTTCTCTGCAGGATTATGGGTGAGTGTCTCCCAGTGGCAAGACATTAAGGAGGTGTTCTTGTCTGCAGAAGGGGAAGAAAACAAGGCAGAGGGATTCCTCATTTCCAATGTCATTAGGGGTTTATTTAAAATGTGGGAAATAGTACAAAATTTTGTAGAAAAGCACCACCTGAATCACCATGAGTGATGAAACTGTTTAACAATGAAATGTTACATTTCATAAAATCCTCAAAAGGAGGCAAAAGCAAGTATCATTGAATAGGTTCCTTGTTAAAGTTCCATGAAAAGAAAAATAGTCCACTGAACCAATAGCAGTGATGCCATTAGTGACAGTGGAAGTAGTAACCCTCCTCTCTTGTCCCACTCACAGCAGTCTGGAAGGTTTTCAAGGTAAGTACAAGTTAATTTATTTTTCTTTATATTTTGTATTATAACAGTATTATAATCATTTTTATATGAATAGAACAGATCATCTGAGTTTCCATTATTTTTTATGGCAAAATTTGCTTTGATATACAAATGATTTGGATTACAAGCATGATTCTAGAACATATTACACTCACAAGGTTTTACTGCTGTTAGGTTGAAAGGACCAACATCACTAAAACGCAGTTAAGAGAGACCCAACAAAATCGATTGCTTTTACTCTTGAGAAATATTTTAAGTGGTGTAGGCCAGAGATCAAGTAGAAATTAGTAACTCAGAGCTTCCAGCACCTCTTGGGTCAACCAAGAAGACGACTATGAGGTTCAGGGACATTAAGCAAGTTGAATTTGTTGACTTCCTCCTTGTCTGATCTTGAAGACCTACAATGCCTTCATCATCCTGTTCTGATAAGTTCTATACTATTTTGTTTTGTATGAATTTATTGTATGTGAAGATATGACAACTATTTGGAAGAAAACGAGACAATATGATAGTGAAGATCTCCGGTTGTCTTGCTTTGAAATCTGTCTCTTATATTGTTATCTTATGATCTGCTTTGCTCTGTTTTGTTACGTTTAATTTTACCCTCTTTAAAAATAAATAAATAAATAAATAAATAGAAAGAAAGTAGGAGTTTGAGAAGCCAAGATCTTACAAGAAAAATGCAACACAAGAAAAGTTAGCCAAAAACTGCTATCATGAAAAATGCACTGAGGGCCAGGGATTTACCTCACTGCCTCAAGCACTTGTATGGTAAGTGCAAGGTCATGAGTTGGATCCCCAGTACTAAAAAAAGAAAAAGAAAAAGAAAAAGAAAGAAAGAAAGAAAGAAAGAAAGAAGAAAGAAAAGAAAAGAGAAAAGAAAAGAAAAGAAAAGAAAAGAAAAGAAAAGACATTGAGGCGTGCAGGAGTGTATGTATTGAGTGGGAGATGGCTAAAAGACTATACAGAAAATAAATACCAATGGACTGTACTAAATACCAAGACTTTCAGTTAGAACCCTGTATAGGTAATGACCTTGGGAGTAAAAGAAAAGCTGAAAAAAACAACTGTCTCTTGGTAAGACAAATCTACTCTAAAAGCATCACAATTCCTCACTGGACTAAGATGAGGTTCTCTACATTCCTGGCCTCCTAGGAAGAATATAATATCGTAAAGAGCCTCCATACTTTTTTCAGTGTTCAACCACAACTTGCCAGACATTTAAGATGACCAAACCAGGAGACTGAAACCAAGGAGAAAAAGCAGAAAATAGAAACAGAGCTAATGGACTCCAAATTAAAATTAAATTAACTATGATTTTATTAAAGAAATAGAAAATTAGGAGTTTACTTTTGAAATTGGAATCTATTAAAATACTCAAATTGAAATTATAGAACTAAACAAACCCACCATATAATGAAATTAAGAATTCACTAAATGAGCACATTAGATGGGGCAAAAAATGGTGTAAGTAATCCAAAATAAAGTCAAGAGTATGAAAAAAAGGATAAAAAACACAGAAAAGTCTATAAAATAAATGAGACACAGTAAAAAGGTTAAAAATATGTGTAATAGTATCCCAATGGGAAACAGAGAGAAAGAATAGTATCCTAATGGGAAACAGAGAGAAGACAGTAAAATTAGGTGGAATTAATTCTTGGAAACGTAATAGCTAAGATTTTATTAAAAGATAGCATGTCATAGAAGCAAGATGTGTTATATAGCACAAGTAGGATAAATACGAAGAAAACCTTACCTAGGTACATCATAGTAAAACTCCCAAGAAGCAGAGAAGAGAACAACAATACAACTGATAGCTGACTTTTGACACAAAGATAATGTTCATAAAATCATGGGTCGCCATTTTTAAATAAAAGAAATAACTGCCAGCCAGAGTTCTATATACAGAAAAACAATATAAGTACTTAATTAACAGAAGGACCAAAAATTTTAGCTAAAATCATACAAATATTTCTCAGGTGTTTATTTAGTATTGTATTCAGTTTGATTTATTATCAAAGCTCCCAATCTTTCAACAAGAGCACTGGCTCTGAGTAAAAAGAGGAATAATAACGCACCTCTTGCCATGCACGAAATTGGGCACTTTTCACAAAGTTATCTTAATTCAAAGAACACAGCCCTTCAGTATTACCATCGTGTCATGGATATGAGGAAACTGAGACCGAAAGAAATTAAATGCAGAGGGCCCTAACAGCTACTAAGTGAAGAGCTGAAACTCTGGTTCATCTGGCCTATATGCTATACCATCAGCAACACAGGCTGAGTTGGATTGCCGTCAACTGTTTCTATCGATTGTCTTTTGTCTGAACAGGAAGAAAAAAAAGCAGCTTTTTTTCCTACCAAATATTTCATATTCTCCAACTGCAATGTGAACAAGGTAGGCAGCAGCGTAACAAATGAGTGACTAGGAAAAAAATTCTACATATTCTCAAAATGAAGTAGAAAGATGAGAAAAATAGAGAAAGGGATTAAAATAATCTCCAGCTTTTCAACTTTTCTCTGATGTACCTACCATCTTTATTACAGGTGACACAAACTCAAATTTCACACATGTTCATACTTTAAAAAAAAAAAAGTGAAGAGAAATGTATCCCAAACTCCTGAAGAAATGCATTTTAAAAGCCCAACTGCTCTAACTTCTTAGCAGAAGACGGTTAGCAACCAAGAGTTCATTGATTCTAGTTTACCATTTCCCTACCTTTGGAAAACTCAAGAAAGGAATTAAATGCCTTCACCTTTTTTTTTTTTTTTTTTTTTTTTTTTTTTTTTTTTTTTTTTTTTTTTTTGTACCGGGGATCAAACTCATGACCTCATGCTTGCCAGGCAGGCGCTTAAGCCACTAAGCTAAATCCCCGGCCCCAACCTTCACCTTTCTTCTGTCATGCAAAATAGATGAGGTTAGGCAAGAAAAAAATCAGGCAAGTTTTTCAAGGTAAACAACCACTCACACATTGCTTGTTTCAGTAAGTGCTACTGGCAACCTCCTGAGGAATCATTAAGAGAAACAAGCCAATAAAGACTCAACTTTATTTATCCAACTCCTTCCACCTCCTCCTGATACCCATGGGAAATACTTTTAATTCTCAGGTTATCATCAACATTATTCTACATCAAGACGTGCAGAGTACGATATATTTGCAAAGAAGCTTGCAATTGTTTCTATTATTGCTCAAATTTTATCATCTCAGTGAACTGCCAAGAAGCAAACAATCTGACTTTCCAGTCTAAACCACTTGTGAGATAAATATCAGTGGTTACTGAATACAGTGTACAGGCAGGGCTGAGAAACTGACACCAAAGTGTTTATGGTATTTCACTTTGTTTTGTAAAAGGAACATTTAAATCCCTCTTCCTGAGTCCTTACAAGGACTTTAAGAGTGTCTGGGGGTTATGGATTTCCACATGGAATTTCCAGTTTCCACGTGAGGTGGAAATGAACACAAAGTCAAATTTACAAACCCTTACTGGGCCTTTACCAGAGTAGAGTATCTGACTCAACAAATGAAAAACCTTTGTCTCTGCAAAAATCCACCCTGACTGAGACTTCTGGCAGAAAGGATCATGTTAAATTTCATCTAGGTAGTCCCTACCTAAGTGATGAAAATGAGCAATGTACACCTTAAACAAGTCACAGCAAGCAGAGAATGCGTGATGAAGTCACATACGGCCATGCTTCGAAATCCCATCCAAAAGTAAGTGAGGTTCTACTAGAGGGGCCCTTCTATTTATTTTAAAAAGCTTAGCTAAGATCTTGCTGAGATACACCAGACAGATACAAGATAGTAACACACATCCAGTAAACTACTGAGCGAAAACCCCTGTGCTAGGTGACATGTGAGAAGAAAACAGGACAGCCCCACAGCCTTCTCGGAAGGCACACTGGTATGCCATGAGTGACAAGATGTGCATGGACACTGTGATACAAGGAAGGACAGAAGTAACTAAAAAAAAGATGCTAAAAAGTGCCACGGGGTTCAAAGGAAAGTGAGGGCAGTCCCAGGCGGAGGGATTAGTGAAGGGCTCCATGCAGTGTTACTATCTGAACTGGACCTTTGAAAACTGGATGGGTGAGGGGGAGGATTAACAGGGGACACAGAAGAGGAAAGTGAGTAGATAAATGAAGTAACAAAAGCAAAGACTTAGGTGGAGACTGGTGGCAACATGTGAAGCCTGATGAGAAGCAGTGACATTAAAACAATGTAGCAAGAACAGGCACCTGAGGCCAGAATCAGTTGGGAGCCCTGTCTTCTACTAGATAACTGGGAGAGGTAACATGGATCAAAACTAGTGCCACATCAGAACAGAAAGGCAGCAACTGTGAGAGTCATACTCCAAGGATCAGCAGGCAGACCTGTGAGGTCAGAGAGAAGTAAAGGGGAGCTAAGGGCCAGGGAAAACTGTACTCTAAGGGAAAGACACTGGAGAAAAACAATCAGTGAGATGAGGACAAGTCGAAATGTCCAGGAGACAGCTGGGATGGAAGCCTTCAAAAGACATCTAAGCCTAACAGGCATGTGGAGTTACATTCACAGGAGGGAGGGGTAGTACAAAGAGATGCGCCCAAGGTGAAGATGTGGGAGCCAATGATGTGTTACCAAGATACAAAGTTCAGAGAAGGAAAGGGACAAAGGCTAGAGCAAACTCTTGATATTTAAGATACAAGCAGAAGAAAAAGAGTTAGCAAAGAAAAAAGGGAAGGGACAGCAGCCAGTTAAGAAGAAAACCAGAAAAGGCTGTATCCTAGCAACCAAGGGATGTGAGCGCTGCAAGGAGAAAGGGTGGGAGTGACACCCACTGTTTCACCTATGGACACGCCCATCTACCTGCTCCTAGGGACAGCGAGCTCCACCAAGGCCAATGCTGGTCCCTACTCACATCTGCATCCAGCACAATATCAAGACGAGAGCAAACACCTTTTGTATGCTTCTGCTTGAAAAAAATGAACAGTTATATTACATGCAGAAAAGGCAAGGTAGAAGGGTGCTAAAAGATAAGTGATTATAGCCAGGAAAGAAAGTATAAATACGTAGGTAAGAAGGGCCAGGGATATAGCTCAGCAGCACAGTCCCTGCCCAGCAAATATGAGGCCGTGAGTTTGATCTCCGGTACAAAAAAAAAAAAGATTAAAAAAAATGTCGGGAAGAGAAGGCCTCGCCACAGAAAAGGGGAGACGGTAGACCCAAGTGGGAGAGAGGTTCACCCGGGAAAGTCAACTGGTCAGTGTGTGCACCTTCGAGGCCCAAGGGACACAGAACCACCAGTCCCCGCTTACTGAAAGCTTGCATTCTAATATGGAGAGAGAAAAACCCAAGGGCAAATTCTATCAACTTAAAACATGACAGTATGGGAGTGACTGGGGATGAAATGTGCTCGGGAAAGGCCTCTTTAAGAGTGAGGTTTGAGTTCTAAGCAGACAGTGGTTGAAGCTTGAGGGCAAGACTGCTCTGGAGAGAGATCAGCAAATATACCAGAGGTGATCACACTATACAGTGAATGTGTAAGGAAATACAAATTACACTAAGACACACTGCCATTAATCCCCCTCAAAACTCTGCACACATTTATCTGCATACTCCTCTTACTCTACACACATTTATCCCATGTTCTTACCACTTTCTGAAGCAGCTGAGGAATTCCTTTTTTCTAATGTCTTAAGGTGAATGCTGCTGCCAAGTCCCATCCAACAGAAAGGACTATACAAATGTTACAGTGTGTCTTCAGCCACCTTATTCACCAGATCTGGGAAGTTGTGACTTCTGGTTCTTTCCCTAAGTCAAAATGACCATGATAGGTAAATGACTGCAATTGATTCTGCACACTGAGGCACCCACAACAGCATAACTGAAGATATCCGTGCTTCAGAAAGTGGTAAGAGCCAGGCATGGTGCTGCACGCCTGTAATTCCAGCACTCAGGAGGCTGAGGGGGTTGGATCGCTGCAAGTTCAATGCCAGCTTGGGCTACAAAGTGAGTTCAAGTTCTGCCTGAACTTCACAGTGAAACCCTGTCTCAGGAAGAACAACACAGGAGAGGGGCGCAGAAAGTGGTAAGAATGATGGGATAAATGGGTTCAAAGTGAGAAAGGGTATTCTGAGTATTCTGAGGGAGATTGGGGGCACTATGTCCTTTACTATAATAAATTTTTGAAAATTTAAACAGTCACCATATTTTTCATCATACTTCATAAAAACTATGATCAAAAGCAAACTTGATGACTTCAAGGTATGGAGGGAGAAAGGATTAGAGTGACTGGATTAAAATGATTGAATAGGGGCTTTGGATTCTGTTTGAAATGGTATTATATAAACCAGGAAATAATCCTGGGTGTGGCACCACATACCTGTAATCTCAGCACTGGGCAGGCTGAGATAGGAGTACCATCGTGAATTGGAGGCTAGCCTAGGACTCACACAGTGAGATAGATCAAGGCCAGCCTGCACCACAAAGCAAGATCCAGTCTCAAAAAACAAACAAACAACAAAAAGGAAAAAGTAAGACAGCCTACTTTATGTGTAAAAAGTTCAGCCTGGTTGCTGTGTGGAAGATGGTACCCAAGAAAATGATGATGGACACCCAGCCTCAGTCAGTGGTAGACAATTCACAGTGGAAACGTGTGACTACATCATACATATGGTGTAAGACAGTATCTAGTGAAAAATGAGCTAATACGATGCCTGGTAGTCCACCTATGGTGAAGAGGAAATTAAGTCCTAAGGCTCATAATATTGCTGGGGATCACTTAATAAATCCTCCGTGTAATGTTGCTAGTCAGCTAAATACCTTCACTCCAGTGGGGGTTGCAATGATTATTGCAGGAGATGTGAAGCATGCTCTGTGTCCCCATCTATACCTACAGTAAACATGTGACAGGCCCATACAATAAAGCCTAAGAAGCCAATTGATATTATAGCTCATACTAAACCTATATAATCAAGGAGTTCTTTTTTTATCAGAATAATAAGTGACCATATATGAGATTGTGCCAAATTCAGGTAGAATAAGAATATAAACTTCTGGATGACCAAAGAACCAGAATAAAAGTTGATATAGGATTGAATCTCTCCCTTCTGTAGAATCAAAAAATGTATTGAAGCTTTGGTCTGAGAGTAATACTGTGATACTGGTAGCTAGTGATGCTCTGGAGTGGTCAGCTTCAAGATATATCTTGTATATCTTGCATGTAAGTGAAAGGTCCAGAGAATGAGCAAGAAAGGAATCAGAGATGAGCAGTGCTTCTGGCTGGAGTTCTGGGTACACGCTGATGCATTTACAGAGACAGTTAAAGTTACTGGAGGAATCAAAATTATATGAGGCAAAGCCAGAGCTCTTTTCTGGCCATTTTAAACCTGGGATGTCTGTTAGATACCAATCTGGCAGTTGAATGATAGTCTAGAGCTTGAGGGAGGTCCGTGCAGGGTAGATTCATTGCACAGTTATCAGCACACAGGTGGTATATCAGGTTGCATGGAGTCAAAGGGATAGCATATCAGAAGATAAAAGGAACCAAACACAAAAGAAAAGGATGGCTACAAATACAGAAAAGTGTTAAGGCAGTAAGACTTAACTGGTTTCTCAAAGTAGCAGAGGAGAGGTAGATGCTGAAGATCGTGGAAAGGGTGTAGAATAAGGGTCAAAGGAAAGATGATAGGAAACCATCACAAAATGAACACAATGGAACACTGGAACACAAAGATACCATGAGTATTGGAAATTCAGGAGAGCAGGCTTTGAGATTTTCCCCAATGGATATACATTACATTATATAGCTGAGGTTACAGACCACAGGTGGTGTGATTACTCAGATACGAGAACTGGCAAGGACACATGGCAGAGGGTCCTAGCTCACTAGTGAATGGTGACCATCAGAGTCTAGCTAGGAGTAGGAGCCAGACATGGTAAGGATGGCCTTGAAAAAAATGAGTGTTCAGGATCAAGAGGGGTCACACTAAAGATGAAGAGCAGATTTGACTGATGCAAGGGAATCTGAAGGAGTTGTGGTCATAGAGGAAAATAGTACAACTGACAATCAAACAGGTGAAAGAACTGAGAATGACACCTAGGGCCTGGTGTGGCCATGACATCTCACAGTCTGCCCTTTTTCCCTGGGGTTCCGATTACCACAGAAGGCACTCTGTCCTTCCTAGCCTGGGCCTGGATATCAAAATGGGCAGCGTGACCCACAGGCTGCAACTGACAAGCTATTGAGCCGAAGAGAGGTGGCCCAGAGAATTAAGCCTTGTTTTTTCTTAACATTTACATGACAGTTACTGGCTCTACTGTAGCCATTTATATCAAAAAATCAAGAGAGAAAGGAGGTGACAGGAAGGATACTTTATACTCCCTCAACACTGGTGGACTCTTTGCAGTCAATGCAACTTTACTTGCTTCTGTGATCAAGATAACCCACCTACATCTCAGACAAGGGTGGCAAGGCAGAGGCACAGTGAGCAACTGTGGAACAAAATGGCAAGTCACTTCTTAAAGACTAGATCAAAGGTTTGGCTTAGGGGTGCACACCTATAATCCCAACTGCTTGAGAGATTGAGGCAGAAAGATCCCTAATTCAAGGCCAGCCTGGGTAACTTAGCAAGATGCTATCTCAAAATTAAAAAGGCAAGGGATGTAGCTCAGTGATAAAGTATCTGTCTAGCTAACTACATGCAACCCCCAGTACCACACACACACACACTGACTGGATCATTATCTAAATGACCTTCATACTAGTAAAGCACTAGATCATATAATACACCACTCCCGGTTCTGTAGTCTTTGAAAGATCCTGGGAGACCAGCGCCCATGTAAAATCTGTAATTCTACATTATGAACTTGTAGGGTTTTGTACTAAGTCGATTTGGCTTAAAGCTACACTTCTACTACACTACAATTTTCTACTATGTCAATTTGGCTGAAGCTATACTTCTAAAAGTCATTTTCTCTTTGCAAGTCCAGGTTAGAGTTGGATAAAATAGAACTTCGCATGAGATTTGGGAGGTGGACGTCAAGCAGCAGCTTTGGTGTCCTCCTACTGAGCGTGGCAACAGACAGAGGCAGAGGCCAGTAGCACCAATTTGCCCTTGCTCTTTCTGCTCCTGTTCTTGCTAAATGCTATTCTTGTGACTCAAAATGCCTCCAAAGACTATCAGATGCCTCCCTGTAAATGCAGAAGTATGCAACAAGGCCATTACTCTTCTCCAGACCCCTACACCAGTCCTACCTTTGATGTCCCTCACTTCAGGAGGGCCACCCAGTGACTTTTCCCTGATCTAACAACTCTCCTTTCCAGACTTCACTTTCTCCAGTTCCTCCCATCAATGTGTAAAGTCTAAGTCCTCTAATAAATGACTATTCCCTAATATTTATAATGGCTCTGTTTCCCTGATGGAACCCTAACTAATACAGTAAAATAAGTATTAAGTAGACAGCTATGCCCTTAAGGATTCAGTAATTGATAAAAAAACCACCTTACATTTATAGCACTGCTTTACAGTTTGCAAATCCTGCTCACGTGATTTAATACTCAACCTTAAAGGATTAAATAAGGAAACTGAAGTTCAAAGAAGTTATGTGACCAAATGATAATAGAAAAATTAATGCAAAAACCATTTTGAGGCAAATGGTACTGATGAGTAACCAAAATAACTCAATAAACATGAATCGATTTAAACAATCCTTTGTCCAAAAACCACAGACACAAAAATGACCAGACATACTCTATCCACAAGGATTATTTTCGAGCATTCTATAAAATCAACAGCTGCTGGAGGCCCAAGCACTGCCCAACATCCTTCACTACTTAGCCATTTTTAATCCTCGTGATGTACAAATCAGCCAGTGACGCCTGCCAAGATCTATGTGAACGCCTGGTCCTCCTTTGAGCCTCTGGTTTCATGAGAATAGGGATTCACACTGAGGTTAAGCATGCATATGGGCATGAAAGGCACCTGAGATAAATGCTGCTGAAATTCTCTCCCTCTCTACCGTGGGCTGCTTTGTGCGCGCCACCATTTTGTTGCTGGTTCCTATACCCACTTTTTACTCTTCCTTTTGCTTGTCTGTCTATCTCTCTGTCTCAACAATACCTGAAGCCTACCCTAGACACTGACAGACCTTGACAGATTTTGGGAGGCAGTGACTATGCCCAGCTTTCCCAGTGAGGCTCAGTAAACAACAGAGTGAAAGTCTGGCTTGCAGGGAATTGAACAAGACAAGACCCTGGGTTCCTGTGTCCTTTAAGGTAAGACTGACTACATCAACCTGGAGGAAATGGCTCCCCTCGACAATTCTTTACTGCAGGCCTACTGTATGCAGAAACTCATCATCATATGAAGTTGATGAGCCATGATGAGCCAACTCTCAGCCAAGTATCAGCGTCAATGACCATGGAGCAGTGGCAGCCTCCTAGCAGAGGTGGAGAAGAGTCATCCAAAGAGATGAAAATTCTTTAAAATATCAAGTACATAACAAAATGAGGAATTTGGAGCATTTTAGGGAAGGCATAACCAGGAAAAAACAGGTAATTTCAACTATAAAATCAGGTTCAATTACTTCAGGTAATACATGAGCCTCTTTACAATCATACAGAATATTCTCCAGTTCAACCTTTTTCCCCTAAAGACCTGACTGCTCAACCTTCCATTCCAGCTGCAAAAAGTTTTCTGCGTTCATTAAAAACCAACACAATCTTATAATCTGGTATGTCTTTTCCTGCACTCTGCCCTCAGCTTAAAATAAATCACCTACACCTTCTCAGCCAGACAAAAGCCTACTGATCTTCAAGACAATGCACTCATGCTGAAGCCATTCTGGTCTTTGTCCAGCCTCAGCCTCCAGCCCAGGTTGAGGTCAGGTGTCTGCAGAGGGCTACTAACCCACGACTGTGCCTTTCTCCCTGGCTGGACTGTGAGCACTTGGAAGACACAGACCTCTCCCTGCTCATCACTGAATCCCTAGCCCAGCTACAAATCTTATGACACTCCCATCTCAATCAGTGTCTCCAACTTTAGAACCAGAATTGACCTTTGGATTATGATCCAGGTGGGTTAACTGGAGTTACTTATCTCATTAATTTCGGGAACAGCCTGCTATTAATACATTTTCAAAAAAGCTCTTTGCCAAGCTCATCACAGGAAGTGAAGTATGTATGTTTGGAGCATTTATGACACACATCACAATTAGAAGATCAGTTCCTAGCACCTAAGGAAATGACATAATTTCAATATTCTAAACCCCAAATTTAACCACACTAATTTTATTAACAGTTCTTTTAGGGGCTTGTACAAGCCAACTATGTTCCCTAGATCTTACAAAGGCTTTTCAATCTGGATATGGAACTAGGGCCTTTGAAAATACATGCACACTTTGAGAGGAGACAAGGGTGGGACACAAACAGGTATAAGGGAAAGTCAATTTATGACCTTTCTGCCAAAGCACCTCACCTAAGTATCTCCCCTTAACTATCAGCTTTTTTTTCCCCTTAACTATCTCCCCTTAACTATCAGCTTTTTTTTTGTCCTTAACTTTCTCCCCTTAACTATCAGCTTTTTTTTTTTGTCTTTTGTCTGAAACAATCAACTAAAGGATGTTTATTGCCACCTCTCTTTGTGCCTGCCACATCTGAACTGGTAGCTACAGAACTGAGGGGCTGCATCTAGGGCTTTATGTGCCCCATGTTCGGCCTGGTACAGGGCAGAGGATAAACACTGGTTAAGAACTAGACAGAGAGAGGAAAGAGGCCCTCAGTACAGGGAGCAGCACCACGGCCCTGCCCTGGGACGTGGCTCAGAGCTAGCTGCTTCCAGAACAGTGATGACAAAGAGAAGCTGTGGTCTGGACCAACCCAGCCACAAGGCACTTGAAGCAAGCCCTGGGACTAAAGAAGTCTGAGTCTCTACATGGGGAATGTGAGCCTCATGTCAGGATGAAGCCCAGAAACGGAGCAGATGCCACAAAGGGAGGAAGGGGTGGAGGGAGGAAAGAGACAATAATGAGAACCCCTGAGTCGCTTGACTTACACACAAGCTGCCAAGGGAAAAATTGAAAAAACGCACAAGAAGAATGAAAAACGTTTTTATTTTTTTTCTGGTGCTGGAGATCTCATCCCTTCTATTTCATGTGTGGATTCTATTTTCTCCAACTCTACAATACAAACTTTTGCCTTAGAAATGAATTCATAAGCAAGTCTTAGTAAAATATTTAGGTAACAAAAAACATAATAAGCATAAATACAAAAATAGTAAGGACCCACTCATAACTTCTTCCCCATGTGTACAGTTAGGGTCCTTCCACAATTTCACATACATAGTTCATGTATGTATTGTGTGTGTGTGTGTGTATATATATATATATATATATATGTGATCTTATATGAATATTTATCTTTCTCACAGATGTTTTCTAAATACAAATTAATCCAGTCTTTCAAAGATTCAATTTCCTTCATACCAAGATAAGCAAAGACAGACATGGTCCTTACAGTCATGTGGGGTGAGAAAGACACTCATGCTATTAAACAGGTCGTCACAAACCAGTGACTGATCTCAGAAGACACGTGGCCCACTGAGAACCCTTAACAAAAATCTGACACAGGGTGACCTGTGCTGTAGGCAGCAGCACTCCTAGGTCCAAATATTTCCTCATTTCTCTGGAACTTCAGTTGAAACTCAAAGAATCAAACAACCAGAAACAACTGCAGAACCAATACATAACCTAATGAAAGGCAGTATGTGCATATATTTAACAGTCATTTTTAAAGGCAAACAGTGCTTGAGAAAACATCCAGAGAAGTCACCAAAACTTTATTATGTGCTCAGTTTTCACACTTTTTAAGGTCCAGTGCCTCAAAGGAACACACTGGATCAAGCACAGAGCTAGCCTTACCACTGTTGTGTCTTAGGACCTGACTCATGTCTGATCTGTATGCTAACTACTATTACACCTGAGGTGTAAATTAACTCAAGGCTGGCACCCTGGGTGTCCACTGAGCAGTATAAACCACCTCACTGCTTTTGTGACATTCCAGGAAAGCGCTAACAGTAGTACCTTCCCCAGTTACTATGTGCCAGGTACTGTACTAAGCTTTCTGGGACTCATACCGATATTGAGGATGAAACTTATTTGTGGAATAAATGGTTATTAGAGTGGGACTCCAATGAATAATCCACACAATCGTATAAGCCTCGTTTCCGGAGGAAACCAATAAAATTCCCCACACTTCCTCTAAAATATATCTGTCTCTTATCAGCTGATAGTGCTTTGAAGAAATGCTCTGATAAACCACCTAAGGGGAACATCAGTAATTGTTTTGTGAGCTGCATTCCTTGTAAGAAACAACCAAAAATAGGATTATGGCTTGACTTATCACCTTAATTTAGCAGGCTTGCTTCCTGTAAGCCTCAGCAGACCTCACCAGCCATGTGTGTGCGGCTCTGAGCTGCTCTGTGGGCACTGACAATGCTGCCAACGCCTTTCAGGGTGACTTTGCTATTCTTCCTTTCCACCTGCTCCCCTCCCTAAATGTAATACCCACATCTCCTGAGGTGTCTCTTACTTCTACAGCTTAAATCAAACTAATCCCCAAATGGAGCATGGACCAGAACACATTCATCTACTCCCGCCTTTTGGAAATTGCACTGGTCATTTTCATACCTCAAATGCCTTTCTGCTGCTGGCTCTCCACTCTCCAGCCCACCTGCTCCGTGGAGCTTTTCCATAATAACAGCCCCTGGCCTCAGTTTTATCCCTGTAATTCTGACAGCCCTAACGGCATAGCAATCTAGTAATTCGTTCACTCTTGAAAAGTACCTATGCGTGATCCATTCTTCTATTGAGTTATGACTGATTCCTTTCCTACTCTGGACTCCGTTCCCTAATTCCTTAGTAATCTCCCATGGTATCAGAAACGCAGTCAACATTCTCCCAAATGTGAAGTACTAAAATATAAGAACACAAAGAAAAGCAAGAATGTCTTGTGTTATAGAGCAATAGGCATAAATTATTTGCTCCCTCATGGGTCACAACCATGTCCACTTTGACTAATATAACTAAGTCTACACCATGCACCAGCCTCTGGGTTAAGCATTAAGTCTTAATTTGGAATGTATTATATGGATTTCTCAACCAAAGATGATGGACTATAATGTCTTCTAATAAATAAGAAAACATTTGGATGTGCCAGCTTTTAGAAAATGGAAAAATGAATAGCTGTGCCAAAGTGTTTTCTTTCTTTTTTTCCTCTTTAATTCCTCTCTGCAATATAACCAAACTGGCAGCTCCCTGGAGAGACACCAAGTCAGCTAATATGCTGTTGGTGGTACATCCTACGGGGCAATAAAGCACTACCCACCCCATCACCACCACAATAACACAAAATAACAAGCTACTGTACTTAACACAGAGCCCAGAATGCACTCCTAGCGGGTACTTGGTAAGCCTCAAAAGTATCTGCATGCAAGATAAAAATATCTACATGCACTGAGCTTAGCAGCACCAATAGTAGCACCTTAAAGTAGCCAGGGAGGGCTGGATAGCACCCAAGACGCAGCAAGGACTGAGGTCAGAGACACGAATTCCTGCCAACAACATGCAGGTTTTCTAGAATGCATCCTTTCAGATAGAATTATATCCAGCATCATTTTGAATTTTCCCCTTTCAGGCCAAGAGAAAAGGAAGAAAGTCCTGAAAACGCTAGGTCATATTTCTTAGGCAATTAAGAACACTGATTAGAGATGTCAGAATATCAACTCTCCTGAAGAGCAATTCTGCATGGTGTAAACTCTGAAGTTGTGTCAATATTTAGACACATCAAAAGGTATCTATGTCTCTCGTCACTATGGTCTGGGATATGCTAGGAAAAGGAAAATATGGAATAGAGCTATCAACTAGGCCCTTCCCTGGACTTAAAGACTAAATAAAGGTACAAGAAAACACAAATCACAGCTCTGAGGACTGAAACTTGACTATTCAATCCCACCTGGCTTGTGGCTGACAGCCTCAATCTGAACTTAACAAAAAGAATCAGTAACAGTAAAACCATTTTGTCATCTAGAAATGCTTTACTGCTTTCTGTTTCTTTAATTTCTCCCCAAAAGCCTATGTGAAAGGCCAGTTAGCCTCGTGATGGAGTCACTTCATACCTTAGGGAACTTTGGGGGAAGATCCCCAGATTCCTAGCACAGGACACCGGCTGGAATGAAGAAGCTGCTGCTTCTTCATTCAACCAGCCAGTCCTGTGGTGGGGAGGAGTCGGGTAGGTGAGAGACACACACGCTGCAGGTGTGAGGAAGGCAGCGCAAAGTGGGCATGGAGCCAGGCAAGCCAGAACCAACCAAGAGGCCATATGGCCTGCAGAAGGGGTCAGCATGGAACAAAGAATCCTGGAGATGGGAGGGAAGACCTTCGGCATCCACTAGACTAATCCTTATTTATAGGCATTAAGAGCTATTCAGCAACTTGTTCAAGGGCACAAAACTAGTAAGCATAAGAACTAGGGCCAAAATATAACCAATTTTTGTGTCTTTTAAGACACAGAAACAAGCCAGGTATGATGGTCCACAACTGTAAGTCCAGCTACTGGGGAGAATGAGGCAGGAAGACCTTGAGTTTGAGGCCAGCCTGGGTAACTTAATAAGACTGTATTAATCAATCAATCATTCAGTCAATCAGGGTGGACAATGATGTAGCTCTGTGATAGACAGACCCTGGGTTCAAGTTCCAGTCACACACACACACACACACACACATGCGCACACGCGCGCACATTTAATTGCACCAACTTTCCAATTTCACATTTTCAAAGGCACATTTTGACTGACTAACAGAGAAAAAAGGACTGGAGCTAGGCTACCTAAATTTGAGTCTTAGCAGTTCAACCATTTGAAGTGTGACTTTAAGCAAGTTATTTTACTGTGCCTCAGTCTATAGAGTAGGAGTAATGAATGCAACTACTTCGTAGAGTTAGAAAGCCTACTCATATATGGAAGGTGCATTGCCTGGTATGAAAATAAATAGTACATAAAACATAGGAAAAAATTCTTGATGAAGTAATCATTTGGGAATTGGTTCCTTCCAACAAACCAGCTTTCAGACCCCCAATTCATCTTAGTTCCAGGCTATTGCCTTTTCCCTACAATACCTGGGACTAATGCTTCTAAAAAGGAACACTGCTGTCTCCTAATCCATCTGGGCCAAATCCAGTCTGATATTAAGACTCAATGGCCAGAAAAGCAGCAAAGGCTCCAAGTAAGTGCTTATTCAAAACTACGCTGTCCCATCTATCACATCTTAGACATCTACTTCCAAGAGTCTAAATTAAGAAGTTCTCTTTTGACCCTCACCTCCTATCTTCCTAGACCACCCACTCTCTTGCACCTCTGAAGTTGCTTCTGGATCCTTATCAGGTCCTCCAACCCCCTAAATTCACAAATTCATGAAACCTAGAAGCCTCACAAACCTGCCTGTGGGCTCCTTGAGCATTTTCCACAATGTTCTCATCAGCTTTCTCAATTCCGTCATCCTTCACCCTTCTACCATCGTTTCACGGCAAGACACTATGTTATCCCTCATACGTTCCAGACTTTGTGAATTAAGCCACAAAACCAGGCCCATGGCCTCCACCACAGACCCACACAGCCCCTATTCTTCACCGCTACCCGAAAGCCTGTCACACTCCCATGGAGCCCAGCCCTAGGACACTGCCATCTAGCTCTGCCTCCGACCATGACCTTTGTCTTGGTGCTCACCAAATATTCTGTGTGCCAAGCACTGTCACAGACTGAGGCTTCTCAACGTCAGCATGCATTGGAACCCCCTGGGAATCTTGTAGGTTCTGACGCAGCAGGTCGGACTGGTCCTGAGCATCCTTCACACTAGGAACTTATATACATTAAGTTTAATGTTTGCATTTTTCTACATGTATTATTTTTAATCTTCACAAAGATCCTGCAAGAGGGGTGTTCTTCCCATTTCACAGATGTAAGCTGGGTGTTGTGGCCCATGCCTGTAATGTCAGCACTTGGGAGTCTGAGGCAGAAGGATCGCTGCAAATTCAAGGCCAGCCTAGGCTACTTAGTGAGTTCAAAGCCAGCCTACAGCACTACAAAGTGAGACCCTAACTCAAAAAGATAAATAACTAAAACCATTTCACAGATACAGAGTGCAGTTCAAAGAGGTGAAGAAACTTGTCTAACTTTCATACTGCTGAGAGATAGTATTCAAGTTGAGGACCTTGACCTGAACCCTGGTTTTTTGCTTATTTTGTTTTTAATATAAGTAATTTTCATCTGGGAGATACAGTGGGAATGAGAACGATAATATGATTTTTTCTTTCTTTTTTTGTGATAATGGAGACTGAACACCAGGCCTTTATATTAAGGTACTTCCCCAGCCCTTTTTAATCACACATACATACACACATACACACACACACACACACACACACACACACACACACATGTTCTCATTAAGCTGCACAGCCTGGGTTCAAATTTGGAACCTTCCTGTCTCAGCCTCCCAGAGTGCTGGCATTACAGGCATGCATCACCTCTCCCTAGTTGAAATGCATGGGAGAAAAAAATGATTATAAAATGCCAGAATCCTGGCACTGTGGATTCTAGCCAACAACTAGACACCTAAAAGCAGCTATCAAGGAATAAGTTAATTCTACCAACCCACACAGAAGACGTACAAAGAGATACCAGAGAAACTTCACCTGTGTACTGAGCAAAGAGGACACAGAGATAACCTAGACATTACATGTCTATGGACGGGGGGGCACTCTAGGGCTACAGAAATTGAAGCACTGCAGAGACTGCAGCCATGACACACTGCTCCCTCATGTTCTTCTCTACTTTTCTCTTCCCTCCTCAATGCCCCAAGGCCAGACCTCTATTTGAGCCTTGGTTCCATTGCCTTCCTTTGCAGGAGTCCACCACGTCCGTAGGGACGCTTGCCTCTTGTCTCCAGCCTGTTCCTCTATTAGAGTCTCCTGTCTGGCCCTGGAGAATGGCAGACTCTTCTGGATCCTGTTCTTATGTGTCTGGCCCTGCTATGCCCCAAGCTACCACCCTTACAGGGGTCTCCTACTTGCAGCACTCAAGAAGGTGGGTGTCAGTCTCTCACTCAACAGTTCCTCACCCACCCAACTAACTCAACTTGTATAACTTCACTTTCTCTTTTTGAATGTTTGATCAGATGCCACAGTGTCCAAATTCGAGGGCTTTTCTTTACCTTTATCCTTCTGGTTTTTCAGCAGCATCTGACTGCTCCCTCTTTAACAAATCCACTCCCACTCATCTCCGCTTGGCTTCCAAAAACATGCCGTCATGGTTCTTTTCCTACCCCTCTGATTACTCCGTATACAGCTTTCTAAACTCTGAGTCCTGTCCCCCAGCTGCTGAACAGGAAAACCAGCTGCTGGCCACACCACCAAGCTTCTCAGCTTCCATCTTCAAATAGTTCATTCCAAGTTGGGGGTAAAAGAACTGTAGTTCCCCAAGAGAAAGATGTAACTGCCAACCATCAGCAATCACAGTCACACGGGAAATGACAGTATCTGTCTGGTCCTCTCAGTAACACACTTTCAGGTTTAAGGGTGGCCTGTGATCCTTGGGCTCCAGGGGCTGACAGTACCATACCATGACACACCTACAACCCACTTGAAACTTAAAGGGATCCCTTACCATCACCCATAAATGGGAAGCGCTGGCCTACTCTAGGTCAAAATAAAAGCATGGAAGAGCCATTTCCAGGATATTCTTGGCTTGATGTCACTTTGAAGGTCTGAGAAGTCACTGATCTGCCTGCAAGCTGCCTCTAACTCATTAGGATTCAAAGGTGACACAAATTTTGAAATGTGCCCTGAACCCTTAAGCACAATTCAGCTCTTCACCATTCTAAGTCGAATCTATCCTAGACAGAGCAGTGCTAACCAATTAGTCCTCCATTCCCTAAAATATCCAAGTGATGTAAATGCTTTCATGTTTCAACTGCTTAGAAAGGTGTGAAACAGGATGTAGTTAAAGTCCCAGAATATCATACTTAAACTTGAATCATGCCACTTAGCAACTCTATAATCCAGCACAAACACTTGAGAACCACCATAGAGAAATCACCCTTCGAAGAACTCAAACATACACACAGTGCATTATCTCTAGCCTACTAGAATCACACTGCCAGTAGGCAACATCATTAACCACTGGGTCTATTTCTGTTGCTTCCCAAAGACTATAGTTGGTGTGGGAAGAAATATTCCAAGATCTGAAAAACCACTGACTGTGCCAACAGCAGCACTTTGCCTTTTCCAGAAGATAAATTATGAAAAATTTCTGCCAGTGCAAGTTATTTTCCCAAAGCAGAGTCAAATGGCCTTGCTACCCTGCCTTTAAGAAACCAATGCAATTAAAGTAAATAGCTCTGAACTGCCCCTGACAGCTTTCCCCCAACTTCATTTGATAAAGTGAGACCCAGACACACACTGACAGACAGCCCACACCTTATTTAACTGCCAGACACAGCAGCAATATGAAAATGTACATCCAATCTTTGGGGGGAAAATCAGCTCAGCAGCTCATCACTAAAACAAAATAGCCATAGAAATGCCGACTAGCCTGACTGCCTTGTAAGGAATGATCACTGACAACTAGAGTTCCTATTCAGCAGGCTAATAAGAATAATTATAGCCAGGGCTGGCATTAATCAGCTTGGCATATACAGGAATTCTGTTAACAAGGCTAAAATGAGTGCCAAGGAATCTCTGAAGGCCACAGCACTTCAAAGGCCGTTAAAGCTGGATGGATTCACTAGGGTTCCTCCTGCAGACCTTCCTCCTCCTTCAGTGCTTTCTGGAGGAGACTGTCTTTCAGTCCCTTTCCTTGGGGCAGTTGTGGGAACCAGTTAAGAGACTGTGGTTGTCACATCTGAGAGGTGCATGCTGGCACAGCCAGTCCCTTCAGGAATTGTGCTTGGGCCAACCTCACCCCAGATCCTATTTTTAACTGCACTTTTGCTTTCAAACCACTATCATCCTTCTTTTGCCTAAATTAATCACAAGCAATATACAGCCCAAGGTGATAGTGAACATTTATCAGCTTCTCCTAGGCAGAGGGAAAATGGTGTTCTGGGATCAAATCCTGGCTACACCACAGAGTATATGTATGATTGGGGAAATTATTTAACTTTTCTGAGCATCACTTTGCTCATCTATAATAATGGCGGGAGGAATAAATGACAGATGTAAGAGCCTGATGTAACAAACTGTAGCTATTATTACGCTGTGCCTGTTAGGTACACAGCCCTGCACAGAAGCTACAAGAAAAGAACAGCACTTGGGATGGGGCTCAGTTTAAGAGCACTTGCCTAGCATGCTCAAGGCTTTGGCACTGCCAAAAACCCCAAAAAATCATTGTCCACACATGCATTATATAGGAGTAGCTGTGCTGAGCAAGAGGGTAGACACATTTTTCTTTTGATCTTACATTCTCCATAATGGACACAGATTACAAACTGTTACCCCAGTCCCTTTCCTTCCTTCACAGCGGCTGGCATATGGTTGAAGGGCTCTGTATATTTCCCAGCTTCTCTTGCAGCTAGTATGGCATGAAACTAAATTCTCTCCAAACACAAATATGCAGATTTGGAGGTGCCAATCCAAGTTCAGCCCAGGAAGTCTCCGTTTAGTCTATGCTATACTGTTTCCTCCTTTGTAGGGCTGAAGTAGTGATGATGACAACTAGTGATCTCAGAAATAAGACACCAGCTGAAGCTAGTAGAACTGCCACTTGCCTGGGAGCCAAATGACTGTCACCAGAATGAACAACCAGAATAGGGTCCCATCCATGTTTCCCTAAGGAGCATGCCTGGGCTGTTACAAAACATACTTGTATTGTTTGAACCCCTATGCTCTCAATCTACTTGCTAGAGCCATTTATCCTACCAATTAATATTATTTTATAATATTTGAATATTAAAATATAGATGGAATGCCTTTGTCACTTAAAACTATTTGAATAGATTTGCAATAATTAAAAAACAGACATAAAATACATTAATCCCTCTCCACAATCTCTAGGCCTTTCACTCTCCAATTCATGCTACGTACTGTTGAGGATTTATCATCCTTGAACACATCACCCTGCTGTGTTAATCACACCCTGCACATTTTCAATGGCGTACATTTCTTAGATAAGATATACCCATTTCTATGCATCTAGTTAGGTAACATTTATCAAACATCCACTATTACACATCCTATTTGTAATGGCATAGAATAGTTAGCAAGACCAACGTAACCCCCAAGGCACATAAACAGGGTGGAGATTCAGACAAAGCAACAGTCACATCTAGTAAAAACACAGGCTACCTGGCAGCACACAGAAGCCAAAAGACCCACCACTCACCCTTCAGAATGTTCAGCACAGCACACACACAAAGCTCCAGACTTTACCTCCTCCCACCTCATTACACTTTACCTCCTCCTACCTCGCTCATGTGCCATTTCTGAGTGAGCCACACTCTCTCATTCATCTACACTTTATGCTTTTCCCCAGAGCCCAGATGCTCTTCTATCCTTTCTTTGAAAATTCTAATTATCCTCAAGGCTCAGCTCAAATGTCACCTCTTCAGGAAGAGCAATTCCAACCCGTAAGTCAAAATTAATCATCCTGTTCCTTGCTTCCTACCAGCACTTGGTACCTATTCCAGTATTTCATCTTATCTGTTTTATCACCTGCTCATTCACCACCATCAACCAATCCCACTCACACACTATGTCTGGGACATTTGTCTGGCACGCCCAGTACTAAACACTGTTATAGACACAGTGCATACACAAAAAATATCGTAATAAATGGATGGAAATGGAAGGTCCGACATACGCAAGAACTGTGAAAATCTGCCTTAGGTTTACTGAGGAAAGCTTCACAGAGGAAGCGGGTTCTAAGGGGGAAAAGAAGGAAGGTTCAATATATTCTGTGTGAAGAACAAACAGCTTCCTTAGAATGAAATGTCTACATCAGAATGAAGACTGGAAGGGAAGGAACACAAGAGGCAGCCTCTCCTTAGAAGAAAAACATAAGGGACTGATAGGAGCCCCACATGATACTTTGGGAAAATAATGAGTTTGGAGGGAGGCAGAAGGAAAAGGTCAACAGGGAAGATATGAGAAGTTATCTGTGTGCGGAACCTTCAGGACCTGACCCAAATAGTAGCTGTAGAAACCAGAAAGACAGGAAAAAGCTCCAACCTATGCAATGGGAAACCCACAGAATAGAGACGGTGTGAGCACACAGGTCACAGAGAGCAATGATACCACGATTCTATGCTGGCTGCAACACCAGAGGAAATATGATCTTGCTTATCAACATATTAGGTTTCAGGAATCAGTAGAGTTGCTAGAGTGGGGTGGGGGGGCTTCCAAGAGGTCAGGCAGAAGCTCCATCAGGTGAGATTCTGAGGTCAGACATGACAGGTAGAACATGAACCGAGTAGTTTCCTGAACGGGGAGGTATAAAGGCATTGGCAGGTGACACCACAAATTCCTTGTGTAGTTAACATGAGACGACTAGCCAGGGCAGGACACACTGATGTACAGCCAAGATTTCCCCAAGCTACACCATTCCCACTATTTATTTCCTTTGCTGGTGTCTTTTTGCTCCCTCTCCCTTTTCTCTCATATCAGATACTGAAGGGCATTTTTCCCAAATTTCTACCTTACCATGGTAACTGGTGCAAGGGTTGTGAACTGAAAATTCTAGGGGGAGTCATTCATATTAACTGTGAAGCGAACAGCAGCACCACAAGAGTTGTCCAGTGTACAATCTGTGCAGCCAGAGACCATGGCCCTGCTTGACTTGGACACATAAGCCAATCAAACAATGCAGACTGGCATCAGCAATGTTCAACCAACAGAGCTCACAAGATTCCCGGAGTGTGAGGGAAAGATTAAAAGCCCTAGACTCACAAGACACAGAGGAGAGACTATAACACTGAGAGAAGATCCAGCAGCTTTCTGCACTGGGTGGTAGCTAACGCACTGTGCCTAGATGAACTCTCTGATGTAATGAGTTTGAGAAAATCCCTCAGTAGTGAAGGAGCACAGTAGCAGCTAGAAAGGCTGGATCACAGGCAGTAGGAGTCGTGGGGGCTGGGACAGTTGTAACCCTGGTGCCAGCAGGAGGGGAGTGGCTGTGGAAGCCCTCTACTGGGACCTGCAGGCCCTAAGAGCACAGCAATCATTTACCCTGTGTGCAGCTGGCGGCGACTGGCTGGGACATACAACATGCATCACATGCTCTGCAAGACTCAGATCTATCTTCTCTAGGTGTCTGGGAGAGAACTTGTGGCCAAGTCTCAGGATTCTGCTTGTCTGGGTTGATACTGACCACAGGCATCAAAGAAAATCAAAATATTTAGGGGTCAGCCCTCTTGTACCATAGCGGGCACCCACTCAACATTATTTCCGTGGCTGGATAAGATCACCGCATGTATCTGTGTGAAGATGGTGTCTATGTATGGAGTGAATGGAAAATGGAGAGGAAAAAAAAAGATAAACGATTCTTTGGGTGGGGGTAGGGCTCTGGGCCAAATAATCAAGAGGCACCACGGGTTTCTAGCGGGTAGAAGACTGCGGACACAGTAAGGGTGGAAAAGTAACAGGTAGAAAAGTTGGAGAACTGGGCTTCTTGGTCTTTGTGTATAAATAAGTGGCTCAGCTGCTTGAAGAAAAGCTGAAAGACAAGACTGAGGCAGATCTAGCCACCACTACAATGACTGAAAATATCGCACGCCTATTGTCATTGTAACGCTCTGGGCTAGCCATGACCTTCCTAGAAGGAAGTTGGTGGATTCTCCGGCTTCCCCGGCAAGGTTTCTCAGCGTGGACTCGCGTGTGTGCAGAGCGATCCGGAGGGTCGCGGCGACGGCCGGGCTCCGATTTCCGCTCTGGAGCTGGGGACGCCGGCCAGGAACCGCAGGCACCTTTCGGGCCGGGAGTTCAAGGTGAGCCGGGCTCTGGGCGGCCAACAGGTAGAGAAAGCTGTGGGGAAGCCTCCACGGGCCACTCCCCCCGGCACATGGAGGGGCGAGGTTCGGCCCCGCCAAGCGGCTCGGTGCGCCCCGCGCGGGGCCCGGCGGACGTGCGCCGGGATCGGGGTCGCCCCGCATCCGTTCCCCGCAGGGCGCCCGCGCCCCGGGGCCGGGTCTCTCGGGAGCCGCCAGGCACCCTTGGCGCCCCAGGCCGCGCGCTGCGGCTGCGGCCGCGCCCCGCCGAGCACCCCCACCCCGGGTGTCCCTGCGCCCCGCCGTGGCGCGTGCACTTACCAAGCGACAGGAGCGCCAGGAGCAGCGGCCTCGGCGCCAGGCGCCCCATGCTCGGCCGGCAGGAGCGACTGTCCCCCTCCTCCTCCTTCCCCGCCGCCTCTCCTCCTCCTCCTCCTCCAGCTCCGGCTGCTCCAGAGTCCGCGCTCCTCCGCTGGGCCGCGCGCCTGCTCCGCTCTCCTCGCGAGCAGAGAAATCCCAGCGCTGGGGCGTACGTGCGCCCCGGGCTCCGCTGGCGCCCGCCCGCTCCTCCCCGCCCTCCTCCGCCAGCCGACTGGCCCGGGAGCCGGCCCTGCCGATCCCAACTCCCAACGTGCGGCCCCGGCCGCTCCCCGAAAGCAAAAGGGAAGAACCACAGCGCCCGCCCGCGCCTCCCATCCGGCGCTTTGCCAACAACAAACACAAACTTTCCCAAGCCCCTCCCCGCTCAGGTAACGGAGGAGGTGCCGGGGCCACCCGCTTAAAGGGGAGGAGACGCCTGAGCCCACCCGCCCTGCCCCTTCGGGCCCTCGCCCGGCTGGAAACTTTGCTCCGGCCTCTCAGAGTTGGCCCGGAGACGACGCCTGAAAATCGCGTCGCTCTGGCCCTATCCTGGGACATCGCGCGTCCTTCCACTTTGGAGTCACCCTCGCGTGCCTGCTGGTCCCCACCCAGGAACCCTCACGCACGTTTGCCCTTGCTGCCGAGCTAAGCACCCCGACTGACAGCCGTTTGGCCCTTGGCCCTCGCTAGCAATTATTCAGAGAGGACTGAAAGAGCTGGGAAGGCTTGAAGGGCCGTGGGCCGAACCTGTCTATGGTGGAGGCCTGGAGTGTTTGCTCAAGGACTCCGAGAAGGGGACTTTGCCTGACCGCCCTTCTCACCCTGTGGCTGGGCCCTCTTCCTACCGACACACCGCCCTCTCCTCAGCGTGCCTGTGGCACCGATTAGAACAGCTTCCCACAGACACCCATTCTAAACAATTCAAGCTATTAATAGCTATGGTACTTCATATGGAATGTAGTCTTTAAGACTGTATTTTTTGCTTTAAGTGGACACAACTGGTTGCCAATAAAGACGCGCCCCCATCCTTATAGTTTTGTGCTTTTGATTTGAATACAAAAGTCTCCTCAGTATTGGGGGAAAAATGTGGAGTTCCTCATTTGAAACTTCGCGAGGATGATTCAGACACACAAGGAACAGTGCCCCCCCCCAGCCTTTCCTTAATACTGTATGTGCAAAACAAATCACAGATGTTCACGGGGAAACTGCCCAAGATGAGGGAAAATCCTGCTTTTTATTCCGGTGCATTTTTATTTCCACCAAGTGTTTCTTATTTCCATGTGTTTTTAGCCAGGTATAAACGAACCTTTTAGAAAGAATCTTAAAAATTTATTTTTCTTGCAGCCCAATTCGTAATAGCTAAATCCTGGAAGCAGCCTGTATACCCATCAACAAATGATTGGATAAAGAAATAGTAGTGTCTATATTGGATGGAATACTACTCGGCTATAAAGAATAATAAATTTGAGATTTTTGTAAGAAAATGAATGCACCAGGGAAAATATAATGTTGAATGAAATAAACCAGGCACACAAGCTTCAATACTGTGTAGTATTTCTCAGTTGAGTGAGGCAAAGTACAAAGAAAATGATAATGGATAGATAGAAAAGGAGAAAGGGGTGAATCTCTTGCAATAGGGAAACAAAGGTGAGCAAGAAGAAGAGATGAAGGAGAGATAATAATAAAGATATGCCATGTAGGGGAACCTAGTAGCCCCAATTAATATAAACATTATATGCCATGATATGAGCCAAGACAAATAATGTCTTTTTTTTTTTTTTTTTTTTTTTTTTTGGTACCTGGGATCGAACTCACAACCTTGCACTTGCCAGGCAGGCACTTATGCCACGGAGTTAAATCCCCAGCCCCGGACAAATAATTTCAGCTAGAATGAAAAATGGGGTAGGAAAACTGAAGGCAGAGAGAAGGAGCAGGAGGAAAGAGGAAGGTAATTTCAAAAAAAAAGAAAGAAAGAAATATGCTGTAATATGCAGATGTAACCATTCCCCAAGGCAATTGTGGACTATATGAAATGCGAACATGTACAAATAAAATAATTTTTTTAAATGTATTCTGGTAGGGCTGGGGGATTAGCTCAGTGACACGGGTGCCAGCCTGGCAGGCACAGGGTCATGGGTTTGATCCCCGACACCAAAAAAAAAAAAATTTATTCTAGTAATGGATGTACTTAATGCATCTACTGAACGGTATATTTAAATATGGTTAAAATGGTAACTGTTACATCTATCTTAATGAAAAAAAACTTGATTCCATTCCTGCCACCAAGCCTTTCCCAGAGCTGTTCACCTACCCAGTTACTCATTTTCCCTGCCTTTCCCAAACCTTCCCTAGAATTTCTGCAAAGTTTTTTTTTTTTTTAATTTCATTCAGTCAACCTTGGACGTAAGCCTGATGTTAAAGGTTGGAAGATGCTGGAGTTACAGAGAAAGACCTGTCTCCCCCAAAAGCTCAGATGGCGACTCATCAATCTGTCCCTGTCTTCACCACCAAGAATGCTTGCTTACTGTCTGGACTGCACATTGTGGCACTGGATCATAGCTGGTTTAGTGCAAGGTCTGTACTGCTTCCGTTTCTCCTTAGTAGTGCAAGGATCTATGAGTCTGGCATAAATCTCATATCTCTCTCATATCTTCCATGTTACTGCAGAGTAGATTTTTGTTTTAAAAAAACCCTCCTTGTTTAACGAACAAGTGCAAGCCTAGCAGTGCACCTGGTACACAGTAGGTGCTCAGTATGCATTTATAGAGTGAATTATTGCCAAGCACTGGACTACATCCTCAGACAACAGAGATGAGTCAGACAGTTCCTGTCATTGGGGTACTTACAGTCCACATATGGTGACTTAATAGTTGTAGCAGTAGGTGTGGCAGTATGTTCAAGGTTCAGTCATGATACAATCAGGGAGTGGGTAGGCCTGGGGAATATTTGCAGAATTAGTTTCACAGAAGCCCTGACTGTGCAAGGAGTCTTGAAAGATGAGTAGGTATTAGCTATGAGGTACAGATGGGGATGAACTTACAATAAATGTGTATTAAATGCAGTAGGTATACCTCTAGCCTCGCGTCCCACCACCAGGTGTTATTAATTAATGGTGCATCTTCTAGTAATGGAAATAATAGTGGTGAACCTTTGAAATGGTAAGAATAAATAAAACTTTACAGGCAAGGCAAGTAGAATGGGGATTAAGTAGTTGCCTGTTGGTAGTGGGAAGTCATCTATGTCATGAGAATCAACCAAAGGGCCATTTTTGCAGTAGAAAGGAAGTGCAAATTAATACTCCATACAGTTGGTCATAGCCACCACACCCTTTGCATGGCCCTGACTACCAACAGATAAAATATGTTTCTAACGAAAGAAACCCAGCACTGTGGGACACTAGCACAATATGTTAATTCATGATTCTGGAATCTGATGATGCTTTTCTCATGACAGGCACTTATTTGCCAGAGTGAGTAACCTTCTATACAGGTAACCTTTTGCCTAACCAATTGTTCTCTCTTTGATTAGTATATAGGCTTGCCCTGGGGTAAGAAGACTTACTCTCCAGTATTCTAACTCACTGTCATCCCAAAGGAAGAGAATGAATCCTAACTTAGATTTCCTTTGCCCCATCACAGTGAGCTTCAGGGTGCTGCCTATACCAGCCTCATTATCTCTTGGTTAAACACACCTAACTGCAGGCATTATCTCTCTGAAAATCCCATAGGGGACCTCACACTCTCTCCCCCAAACAGGTTTTCCTGTTGAGATCGGGTGAAAACACAATGTCATTTACCTTTGAGGATGAAAATGTTAAAAGGTTCCCAATGAATGAATTTGCTGTTTCTTCTAAGATTCACCAAGATTGTTCTGTGAACCCTACCACTGCCATCAACATTCCACATGGTCTCCAAATGACCTAGTCTCTACTTCAGCAGGGTTTCAGAGGGAGAAGTGTGTTCCATGGCAATTCTTCCATTCCCATAATCATTTTTATTCAAAGGATTCCTTGTTCTATGTCCAGGTGTACATTTCTCCAGTAAGTTAAACAAGGGATTATTAATCAAAAATAAATTTGATATTCAATCATAGAACCTTTAGAGAATAGAATTAGAATTATAGAGGGGTGGGGAGAGAAAGCTGGCATTTTCTGATGAGTGAATCATTCCGTTCTGGTGAGCTATGGGGGAAACTGGAATGCCCAGGAGGAGCCTGATGACAAGGGAATGTGCTAAGTATAGTCTACCTAAGGGACGGTCCTGCACTGTGACCTCCCAACTTTAGTCCTTCTCATCATTTCTTCAGCCCTAAAAGACTAAAGTGGGAGGTGGTGGAGAAAATGTTCTTAGGTGACATAGAACCACCCACCTTCCCCGAGTCAAAAAACATCTCCCAAGCACCACCCCCACAGCAAACACCCTCCCACAACAACATTACTCCTTCAGGGACATCAGGGTGGAAGAACATAAGGAGAAAATGAAATAGAATAAGAAGAGGCTTTTGCAATAGAAGCCCTCTATGAGAACAAGACCGCATTAATTGTCCATGGTGCTGGCCTGAGAGGGACTTCTCATCTTATTTACCATGTCAGAAGTCCTGGAACTCTGCAGAGGATGGGGGAAGATTGATACCAGGAGAGCAAAGGAAATGGAACAAAAGTAAACAGAGAAGAGAAGCATAAGCCATTATGTAGAGTAGCACAAATGTGGTATCCTCAGGGTCCCATGAAGGTATCTCCTAAAGTGAATAGAGGCAGCAGAATCAAGGGTAAAAAGAAAGTGCCAGCATTTACAGAGGTTAGAAATAACTGATGAGGACTTCTGGGTGTTGGAACAGACTCCCTATCCAAGGCCTCCGTGGCTGCCAAATATCGTGGTGCTCAAAGGTGCTGGTCTTTCCCTGACACCCAACTGGAATGTGAAGAAGGGGTCTTTATCTCCTCTCAGGAAGCTCTTTAACAACCTTTACACAAAAGCCTTTCCACTCCCCTTGAGTTGTTTTTCTGGGTTGTACTAAAAACTAAGTTTTAGACACTACATTTTAAGAACAGTATTTATCAACTACAGCCCATCCAGAGTAGAGCTGCTAGCTAAAAACCTGGATGCTGGCGGATTTGTGGTGGGGCACTCTGAGGCAGGAGGATGGTTGCAAATTCGAGACCAGCCTGGGTTACAAAGTGAGCCCAAGGCAAGCCTGAACTGCAGAGCGAGACTCTGTCTTAAAAAGAAACCAAGAAAACAGAACAAAACAAAACAAAAAAAACAGGAAGCCCAGTAAAATTTAAATTTCAGATAAACAAGAAATACATTTTTAGTATTAAGTATGTCCCAAACATTACATGGAGCACCTTTATACTAAAAGAGTATTTATTCCTTGTTTATCTTAAACTCAAATTCAGCTTTTATTCATCCTATATTTTATTTGCTTAATCTGGCAACTCTCATCCATATATTATACGGAAACAGTCTCTTGTAGAAGACTCTGGAGAAGTCTCAGTAAGCTTACCTCAGGTTGTTTTGAAGTTTGGCGTTATAAAAGAGGAGTAACTTTGCTTTGGGATATTCCATTGAGTCCTTGGGTAAACTTTGCTGAGAAAGAACTGGCCTGGTTTGTAATAACCAGAGTTGGCTGAACGCTGAGGGAGCTGCATTGTTTAGGGATATGCCCTCCTCCCTAACAAACATCGGCCAGAGGTTAAATGCCTACCTATAAAAGGAGCCAGCCAGGGGTCACTGTGTTAGGTGGGGCCACAATCAAGCAGATAAAGAATGAAGGTGATCTTTATAACCTCAAGCTCATGATTCATCCAAGTACAGTGGACTCAACTCTTTCCTAGTCGCTCTTCCAAAGAAAAGTTGTCTTTACTGTCTTCCTTTTCCTCTAACTTAAGGCTGCTGGGCTGGATGTTTGCCCTGCAGTGTTAGAGGACAGTGAAGGTCATATGTAGATGCCACTTTTATACTGTGAGCAATTAGGATTACTACCCTTTCTTTCTACCTGTTTTCTACTTGAAGGGCCTTGCAGATCAATTGCTATTCTAAATCAAGCATCATTGTCAGTAGACTTCTTCCCATTTTTATCCCCTTTGTAGCTCAAAATTCCCTTCAGCAAATGACTTAGCTATAGAACATATTTTGCAACTCTGTCTGTCTTGAAGTGTGTAGAAAGAGTGGCATTTTGCATAGTCAGTCACCTCATTGGTCCTTTACTAAATGGTTTTTCATCCCCACAGCAGAAGTGGTGTTGTTGCATCAGCCTCAGTATTCTTGTCAGTCTAAAATTACTATGCTGCCCATTGACCTGCACCTTGGAGGGCAAGGTTACTTTTCAAGGAGAATCCTGGGTACTCTGCCTGTTCTGCTGCAGCAACGGCTGGCCGTCCTGGAGTGGCCCCAGTATCTTCTCAAGGGCATGTCAAGTCCGCCTCAGCGAGGCTGACTGATGGGCAGAGCAGGTGGTTTTGTGCTTAACCACCCGCAAGAACAGCTATCATCTAGATAATGATTTCAAACTTACTGTCTTTCAGTGTTTTTAAAAGCTTTGCTGAGCAAAACAATATTTATGGAAGATTACTAGAAAAACTGCAGCCTGTACATCCTCCCAGAAACCCTAAGATCTGACTGGAGTTATGAATTAAGTAGAACATCAGTGAGCTTAATACCTGGATATATCTCATCTGCACCCCATAAAGTTGCTTTTACTGAGTTGCACTTTGTCATGATGCCATCAGCCTCTATTGAGGGATGTCCTAAGAAACGACCCTGCGTGCTTTGTCATTGTGTTTCCTGGAAGGACAGGTTTATAGATGCTCTTCGTCACATCAGGCAGTTACCTCTCTGCTTAAAACGATGGAGAGATTTTATTCTGGTCTCAGTTTCACAAATAGTTGTGCTTTTCCTTAGTGACTTGTTTCCTTTCACCTTATGGACTCTGTAAATATTGTAACTGGCAGTGTTTTCTTTTTCACGGTACACAGTGATTAGAAATCTTATAGCCAAAGCTGCGGCTTCCCTCTAGCACACAAATAGGGCTTACAGCATGAGTTTTGCATAACCTCCCATTTACCTCCTCCTTATTTTGCAGCCATTATTTTTCCTTTCCTTTATTTAGATTTTTTTTCTCATTTTCATTTCCTTTACTGTGTTCATATGGTTTGATAACGCAGGGACTGGTTTCCTACTCTCCTTACCGTAAAATTCTAGTCCATACCTCCTGCCCTTCAAGAGACATTTTCAATTCTAACTCATTTGCAGATTAAATACAATGAGGTAATAATCACAATGAGCTCTGCTCCTGGTGCAAGGTTGCAATGTGAAATGAGGGAGGGTGTTGCAACCCACAGAGGCCCAGAGTTCCTGACAGAGGACCTTGTTTCCAGGAGCAGCAGACAGTAGATGCTCCTCTCCTAACCCTAGGAATGTGCACTGTTCATCCATCTGCACTGGGTGAGCAAATATGAGAGGGGTTTGCTCTCTCTGAGCACACAGCATTGAGGGGCTGGAGTAGTCTAAGCATGTCCAGGGAAGATGAACAGTGCTCTATCCCGATGCTATGCGGCTGTCTGCAGAGAGCCCAGCCAACCTTGAGCTGCTCATCCCTCCCATGTGCTCTCTGCTGTCCCTGCCTTAGAAATGCCTTTCATACTTCTCTCATGGTTACTCTGTTAGGTAAGGCTTCCCAGAAAGCAAAGTTTGAGACACAGTTTTAAGAATGTCTCAGAGAACAACGATGAGGTAACAGAGCAAGTCAGAGAGCAAGAAGAAATCAATAAAGTGTGTTATTGAGGTGATCACTGCTGTGTACAAGCTGTGTATAATGAGCTTAGAGCTGTCTCTGTAGGGGACAGAAGCTCAGACATTTGCTCCCTGACTCTCCTCCTGTACAGCCGAAGTTGGCCCCATGAGCATTAACCTCCTCCACCCTCTGGTCTGCACCTGCCTGAGCCCAGATCCCTAAAGCTGACAAGACCATCTTCTCCGCCAGAATGAGAGAAGAGGCTATTTCGCTCAGCTTTGTGCATCAGGCACCCAGAACACTGCTGAATCCACAGTAGGTCTCTCAATTGTTTCAGCTCCAACCAAGAGTAATTCTGCTTTTATCACTTCTGTATGTCAAATATTATTTGGGGAAAAAAGAATCCAAAACCACTGATCTAGCCCCTCTCCTCATTTTACAGATAAGGTATATGAAGCTCAGAGAACTTGAAGAGGTAGTCCAAGATTACACATCATATTTAAGTGATTATGGAACAGTAAAAGTATTCTACAAAGTACTCCAAATGCAGGCAAGAGAACTGACTGGAGTTACAATGCGAATTATTAACACTTCAAATGGAGGGTATGACCACCTTTGTGCTAGATTTCCAACAGGAAAGTGCTTAAAATAAATTAACCTGGAAAATTTCTGATCTCCAATTAAAGAGGTCAATGTTTCGAGTGAAGCTGTCTCTTCCAGGGGAAAAAAATTCATCTACTATGGACACATTTCAGTTAATGTATCAAGGAGTTTATAGCAGAATGAACTCATTGAGTATTCCCTTCTTTCAACATGTTCAGGTAACAATGACAGTTATAGGAACAGTAGTGTTTTGTTAATAAAAAATGAGATCTGGAGTGAGAGTATCGCTCAATGGTAGAACACTTGCCTAGCACATGTGAGGCCCTGGGTTCAATCCCCTGTACTGGGAGAAAAGGTTGAGATTGTACCACTCTCCCAATAAGTTGTTAAAGCTCTTTGCCATCCCTCCCCTTTCCTGATTGCTTCCTGCACTTACACAGTCCTGCTATACTCTTTGGCACGTGTATGAAATATAGAATGGCAGGAACAAAGACTGTGATGAAAAACAAAAATTTAACACATCTCACTGCATGTTAATAAAAATAAAGACAGGGAAACACTTGATGGTTAGGGGCTAGACTGCAGAGGTGTCCTGTCATAGGAGTCCTGGCAACCAGTCATTCCTGCCAAATGAGAGTATGGGGTTTATTTGAACAGACATACTCATACTAAACTTTTCTTATTTGCCCAGACATAGGTCAACATTACTCTAGAAAAGGGGCTGGCATAGTGTTTCCACAATGCATGATACTGGGACCAAAAAGCACTGGGCTAGTGTGAAACAGATACCTGTTCCTCATCTGTGTGAGCCATTCTCTAAAGTTTTCTTTCTGATGCTCACTTGAGCCTAATGATGAAGTCAAACATGAAGAGAGATGATGAAGTTTTCCATCATGCGATAGAGACTAGAGCTTGAGAGAGTTACACATGGAATCATGCAGCATGGGGGAACTCTGCTGCTTAACAAAGGCTATCTGACCCTGGGTAAATTACTTAGCTTTTCTGTACCTCAGGTCCCACATCTGTGAAACAGAGACAGTAATAACATATATAGCAAAGAACTATTTGGGAGATAAATTGAAAAAAATTGCTAAAAATCTGACAGGAGCTGTTGGTTTGTCGGTCAACACTTAATGTTCCCAGCTTGACACCTGATGTAACAGACAATTAGTTATATTAAGCATCTTAGTTACTTTTCTAATAAAATATCAGACACAGCAGTGTAAAGGAGGAGATGATTATTTTAGCTCACAGTTTGTAGAGGTTTCAGTCCATAGTTGGCTGGCTCCAAGGCAGGGTGGCAAATAGCAGTTGTGCACGGAGGAAAAATGCCACATGGCATGGCAGCTGGGGTGGAGAGAACAGAGACAGATGAGGGTATTGGGATGAAAATGTACACTTCCAGGCCACAGTGCCATGATCCAAGCACCTCCCCAAGCCCCCCTACAAGCACATGAGGGTTTAGGGGGGACATCTATATATAAACCATAACAACCAGCTGGCCTCTGAAGTGAGTGTCCCTTTCCTTAGTGTGCAGTTTCCACTGGGAATCACACTCCTGGCAGGGGCTGGCTAGTGTGAGCAGGAGTTGTATGTATAACTTCTGGAAGGGCCAGGCTCAGAAGTCATTGTCAGGCTACTTGTTGCTTTTCTCCTCTCTGTGTTAGGTGGAAGTAGAGGCCTAATGACAGAGCCATAAGAAAGAGAGAAAGTAAGGGTTCCTGAATCTCTACATGGAGGAAAACTCCAACCAGACATGCCTGCATTGTTCTGCTACGTTACCGATGTGTGAGTTTCGATGGTGTTGAGCAACTGAAATTTGGGGTCTTACTTGTTATAACTGCTACAGTTCCCCTTTATCCTAACAGAGCCTCAGTACTGTTTCTACTCCCTTCTACTGACCTCAAGCTTCAAAGGAGTCTGGCTCCATCCCTGGTCCCTGCAGGTACCCCCTGATGGCTCGATCTCTGAGCATGCCAATTCTAAACTCATTCTCACAAATTTCATTCCTCATCAGGGATTATATTAAGGGAGAGTAAATAAAGAACTTCTGGCCAGTGAGATTTGAGAAGTCTTTGGGGTAATGATTCTTATAAAAGTCTTCTTTGTCTTATAGGATATGTCTGTTTCAGCTTTTTTTTTGTACAGGGATCAAACTCATGACCTCGCACTTGCCAGGTAGGTGCTTATGCCACTGAGCTAAATCCCCAGCCCTGTTCCAGCTTTCTTAGGATTACTGTTTGGTTTTGTTTTTATTTGAAAGGTATTGTTTTTGTTTTCTTTTACTTTTTATTTTTAAATTTTATTAAGGTATAATAAACATCTAATAAAATTCATCAATTTAAGTGTACAGTTTGATGTGTTTAAAAATCTAGACCCCTACCACATTGTGATAAAGAATATTTCCATCTTCTCTAAAAGTCCCCTGCTCCTGTTTAAACTCAGCCCCTTCCCTCCACACCTAATCCCTGGCAATCACTGGTATGATTTCTCTCCCTATCATCTTACCTTCTCAGATATCTCATATAAATTGGCTCATATAGCTGTATGGCTTCTTTTGCATACTATAATGCTCTTGAGATCGGTGCATGTCGCTGTATATGGCAACAAATCATTCTTTCTTAGTGTGAAGCAGTATTGCATTGTGCATATTTCTATTTTTTAATTTATTTGTCCATTCACTAGTTGGTGCATATTTGGAATTCTTCTAGTTTTAACCTGTATTATAAGTAGGTGTATTATGAATACTCAAAAACAAGTTTTTATGTGGACATGCCCCCCGCCTTAGGAGAATATCCTGAGAGTGAAATTGCTGGACCATGCAGTATATTGATGTCTAAATTTATAAGACATTGTTCAACTCTTTTCCAAATTAACAATCTCATGCATATATAAAATATATGAAAGTTTTGGGTTATCCTGCCCTTACCAGACATTTTTAGTTTAAGCTTTTCTAGGGGGCATATTATACCTCATTGTGGTTTTGATGTGCATTTTCCTAGTAATAAATTATATGGAGTATTTTTAGATCATTTTTTCATGAGCTTATTTGTGATCTCTATATATTCTTTGGTGAAATGCCTGTTACAATATTTTTCTCATTTTAATTTGGTTGCCCTTACTGATGAATTACAAAAGTTCATGTTATAGTTTGAATCCAAACAATTTATTAGGGGACAAGAGAGCTAGCTCAGGGGTAGTGCATCTGCTTAGCGTGGGTAAGGCCCTGGGTTTGACCCTAGTAAACAAACAAAAAACTTAATCAAACACATGTTTTGAAGATATTTTTCTTAGACTTATATTGTATGAATATCTTTTTTTCATCTTTTTACCTTTGCTCATGACTTTATATTTAAAATGTATTTTTAGTAGATAATACAGAGTTGGGTTTTGTTTTCTTTTTCATTCTGACAATCTGAGGTGATCAAAACATTTACATTTCACATAACTTCAGTATGGTTGATTATTTAGATTTATGATTGTATTTGTACTTTTGTTTATTTGTCTTATTTATCATATTCTTTTTCTGACTTTACCTGGATTGAGTTTGGTTTGGTTTGGTTTGATACTGGGGATTAAATTTATGACTTCACTCTTGCCAGTCAGGCACTGTGCTGCAGAGCTGTAACCATACCCCCTGAGTTTTGTTTTTGTTCTTAGTAATCCATTTGCTCCCTTCTTTTTGTTGCCAGCTATATCTCTTTGGTACTCTTTTAAAAAGTAGTTTCTGAGCCAGGGAGGCTGAGGAAGGAGGATCACTGCAAGTTTGAGGCCAGCCTCAGCGACCAAGTGAGTTGAAGGACAGCCTGAATTGTATAGTAAAACCCTGTCTCAAAAAAAAAGACAAAAAAGTAGTTTCTGTATTCTGTGTTTTTATGGTCTACCGCCACATCATATTATACCAGGTCATGTATAGCAATCCCCAACATTCATTTTTGGCATCAGGAACTGTTTTTGTGCAAGGCAATTTTTCCCCCAAAAGAATGGGAAGGAGGTGGTTTAGGGGTAATTCAAAGGAGCATGTAACCTAGATCTTTTGCATACAAAGTCCAAAGTAGAATTCCATTTGCATTCCTATGAGAATCCAATGCCACTGCTGATCTGAGCTCAATAATGCACATAATGGAGAAAGGCTGAAACAGGAGGCTTTGCCAGCTCACATCCTGGAGGGCAGCCTTGCTCCTAATAAGCCATGATGAGTATCAGGGTTGGAGACCCCTGAATACTATGAGAGTCTTACAATACTTCCATTTCTCTTGCTCTTTCACACTATTGTTTTTATTCAGTTTTTTTTATATATTTCATTCTATATTATTATTTTTGTTTTAAACACTTGATAATCTTTTAAAAAACAAAGGTTAAGATAAGAAAAAGCCTTTTAAGTTAATTGAAGTTTACATTTCCAGACCTGCATATTTCTTTGCATGGTTCCCAAATTCCATGTGATATTTGTTTCCTTCTGGAAGAATTTCTCATCATTTCTTGTAGTTATGTTTGCTGGCAATAAATTCTCTACCTTTATTTGCCTGAAAATGTGTTTATTTTGACTTCATTTTGAGGATAATATTTCCCCTGTACATAGGGTTCTAGTTTGTAGGGTTTCTTGTCTGTCCTGTCCTGTCCTGCCCTGTCCTGTCCTCTCCTCTCCTTTCCTCACCTCTCCTCTCCTCTCTTTTCTTCTCCTCTCCTCTCCTTTTCCATTCCTTCCTCCTCCTTCCCTTCCTTTTTCCTTCTCGCCTTCTTTTCTTTCTTTCTTCCTTCCTTCTTTCTTTCTCTCCTGTATTCCTTTGGCAAAGTTTCCTCTCTCTTTTTTTTTTCCACTTTAAAGCATTACTTCTTGTCTTCTAGTTTGCAGTGTTTTTGACAGGATGTCAGCTATCATTCTTATCTCCAATATACTTTCTGGGTACTTTTAAGATTTCCTCTTTATAACCTATTTTAGTAATTTTTTCTGACAAGTTTTGCTCTGATTTTGTGTTTAAGTTATATGGGGTTTCCTAATATTTTAGGATCTGTGATTTATAATTCTCATCAACTTCTGAAAAGTCTTGGCAATTATTTCTCCAATTTTTATTGCCCTTATTGCCTTTTATTCTTCTGGGGACTACACTTATATGTATGTAGTCAATTGAGATTATCCTCTAGGTCACTATGGCTCCATTCATTGTTTTTCAGACTGTCTTCTGTTTGTGCTTCAAAGTCAATAGCTTATATTACTGCATCTTTAAGTTCATTTATTCACTCTTCTGCAATGTTGTTTATGCTGTTAGGCCCATCAAGTGAATTTGTTTAAAGACATTATATTTATCTTCAGAGCTAGAGGTTCAATCATGTTATTCCTTTAGTTCCATTTATGTCTTCATTATCCTTATGTTTTACTTTGACTTCTTGAACATATTGATAATAAATATTTAAGTTCCTTTTTGGAAAATTCCAGCATGACTCCTACTTTTAAGTCTGTTGCTGTTGGCTGATTTTCTCCTGGTATGGGTCACATTTTTTTGTTGTTGTTGTTGTGGTTTCTTTGCATATGGGTAATTATCAGATGCTAGTAACTGTCATTTGGTTGAATAAATGAATTTGCTGTCTTCCTTTAAAGACTCATGGGCTTTGTATGGATAGACACCTAAATCACTTAGAGAGGATCTTGATTCTTTTTTAAGGTTGTGTTTTAATTTTGGTTGAGGCAGGCAGCCTTTATCTAAGCTTAATCTTAAGGACTGACCCTCCTGAGACTCCACTGAAAGCTCAAGTGTTGGATGGAAATTCTCCTCTCTGATTGGATGAAATACAAACATTTCCCAGTGCTGACATTGGCATCTGCTCAGTTCACAGATCTTTGGGGGTTATTTTATTGTCCTATCTTGTACAGTTTTAATCTAAGTCTGCAGTTCAGTATTCACTCACTTTTAGGGTTCTTCCTCTGTGTAGCTTTGTTCTCTCCACTACCTTGCCCCACAGGTCCCAATGCCCACCTTAACTCTGATCTTGGTCCCAAACTCAGAGAGACTTCTGGGATCTGCTTGGGTCTCCCGACTGCTCTGTGGTTCAGAAAGTGCTTACAGGCACCAAGTCAGGCAATTGTAGAAGTAGGTAGTGTGTACTTTTTCAGTCAGGGATTACCCTGTTTGGCCTATGTGTAATGTTGGAAAACAATCATTTCATTTATTTTGTCTCATTTTCTAGTTGCTTTTGGCAGGAAGGCAAATTTGATATGTGCTTATCTTTCATGGTCAGAAATGGATGAATCACTTTTTTTTAAAAAAAGATGTGTATAGTCATAGTCTCTTGCTTCAGTGCTTTTGCGCCTGGTTGTGATCCTGGTTATATGAAAACCACCTTATAGTCATGAAGGAAGCTGGCCTGAGGACACTGGTATGACAAATATGGCAGGAGATAAGATGGAAATTACCTAGATCCTTAAGGATCTTAAGGACTAATCTTGGAGCCATACTACCTTGGGAAAGAAAGGTGTGAGAAAAGTAATCTTCATTTTTAAGCCAGTGTGAGGGTATTTTTGTTATTTGCAGTCAAAATCATCCTGATTAATGTAAATCAGTGTTGCCAGAGTTATAGCTCACAGGCACAGTGCCTGTCTCTAAATCAGCATATTAGCACAATCACAATGGTAAGTGGGCCAGGGATATAGCTCAGCAGCATAAGTGCCTGCCTGGCAAGTACAAGGTTCTCAGTTCAATTCTCAGTACCAATAAAAACCAAAACAAACAAACAAAAATAGTAAATACTCAATAATTTTTAGAAGATAATCTTAAATACAGTTATAGAACACCATCTCCCCACTGCTCTGTGTTATATACATACTATAACAAGAATTTCACATACACTATCTTACCTAATGTCACAGTAAGTATGGGATGAAAGAAACTATCAGCACCCTTTTTACATATGCCAAATTTGAGACTGAGACAACAGCACATTTTTCAAGCTTACAAAACTTAGTCTATGACACAGTCAAGATCTAGTCCCAGGTCACTCTACCTTCAGAGATATACTATTCGAAGTTATTTAGTCTTCCTGATATTGTTTTTCAAGTCCCAGAGCTTTATCAAGGCCAAAGTTCTTTTCACATAAAAGAAGAAATCAATCAATTAAAAAAATACCTTATGAAAGAGAATCAAGGACAATGGGACGTTTTTCCCAGAGTTAGTGGAAGACAGAGAGTCCTAAACTTGTGTCTTGACCTACCTGTTTCTCAGGGAAAATGTTTATGGTCATTGCGCTCAATCAAGGTAGCGAGCCTGATCATGAAGAACACGTGAACAGAAAACCTAATCCAGGAAGCAACTGGGAATTGGAGGTAGGTCCTCAGAAGCAGGAGATCTGCTTGAAATAAGCAGCCAGAGAGAATCACCAGGCCCACTTGAACTGAAAGAAGTTTTCAGATAAGTCAGAGACATGAGAGACAGAAGTTGCTGGGGAAAAGTCCCCAAACAAATGTTATGGTCCTGATGTGGATAAAAATCTGAATGATGTAATCTTAGTGGTGCCTGAAAGTACCCACAATCCCTAAATCTTAATCTGTCTTTGCTAAGAATGGCAATCATAGTTTTAAGACTTCGAGAGGTGTGAAAAATGAAACATTAAAGAAGTGTACAAATGCTACATATCTAGCAAAATCTTCCCTTATTCACTCAGTCTAAGTGAAGTTTCTGAAAGTTGTCATCAGTGGAGAGCAAGGGAAAGACAGCACTCAAAGACAGGAAAAGAAGAGCAAAATGCCCAGTGCTGGACCTCCTCCAGGTAAACAGCACTGATGCCTTCTTTTGCAATGGTCAACTCCAGTCAGAGCACCAAAATAGACATAAGGAAAGGTATCTTGGATTCCTACCTGGTGCCTTTCCCAAAGCAGTTGGACAATAAAATGGAGTGAGTAAAAATATATTTCCAACCAAAACAAGAGTACAGAGAGGGAGTGTGAGAGTGAGTGTGTGTGTGTGTGTGTGTGTGTAAGGGGATGATGCACCAAAAGACATAGAAAAAGAAGTAAACTAGCCCTTCTTGCCTCCAGTTACAGGAACCAAAAAATGGTGGTAATTCAGGTAGAGCCTCCTTCAGAAATGAGAAAGACACACAAGAAATCTAGGCATGACTGAGGAACTAAAAAGAGGAATAGAAGCCATGGATGTAGCTTAATGGTAGAGTGTCTGCCTAGCATGCCCAAGGCCTTGAATTCCATCACCAGCATTGCCAAAACAAGAAGAAAAAAGAAAACAGAAATAAAAACGGCATTAACTAAGAACAAGAGCCTGGGAAAATAAAACCAGTGAATTTGCTAGAGGCAGAAGATTGTGTATGACTTTTTAAAAAGTCTGTTAATTCAATAAATAGCTTTTTAAAAAAAAGACATCCTGTGTTTTAAAGTCTCAATTCTGTCTGGGTAGTCCTGAATCTCGGGTTCCTGGAATCTCACTCCCTGCCCTCAGGCCTGATAGCACTTTAAAGTGATCTTGAGAACAAAGAAGGGGGCTTTGCCACATTTTAATGACCTCCAGCTGTGGACCAGCCCTTCCCTTAGCCTCACCCTCAGTGTGCTCCGCTTTGGGCAGCCTGTGCTCTCCCAGGTTTGGCTTCCTGTGACTTAGATTGGTCTTCAGGAAAATGTTACTACCAGTGTTCCATTTGCAAAAACTGTCTCACTTTTGGCACTTGGAGCCTTGCTAGCTTTACTGGTGTTTTATGGGGAGAAACATAGCACTGATTAGGTTGCAGGGGTGCAGGGTCCGCTGCAGCTGCAAGAGCAGCAGAGACTGCTGTGAGGCCTGGTCTAGCCTGCCTGGAAATATGAAGGCCTGTGGTTCCATCCATTGGTCCATTCAGTGTGGATGAAATGATGCGATGCGGTCTGTAGCCTCCCTCTGGCTTTGCATCTCATAGTGATATATGAGAAATGTAATTTCTGACCTATTAGATGTCAAATGTGCTGAGTTCATGATCCTGCGAGATCAAGGAATGACTTTGTGAACCAAAGGAAAAATTTAGGAGAGTTTATAGGAAAGGAGAGAAGAACAGCCCCTGAATTTTCAATAGGGCCACTGAGGCCCTTTGTTAGGCTTAGGTTATATAGCAAGGTCACAGTGTGAGTACCACATGGGTCAAACTGCCATTAACTTACAGGGTTGCAGGTATAGCTGTTCAGCTAATATTGATCCCATAGGGACATGAGTCAGTTTAAGGGTAGGTGAAAAGAACAAAGGCATTTTGGGGAAGGGATGGGTCCAGATGCTCTGATCACTCACCTGGGCAACTGATATCTATCTGAATGTATGACTGTCTGGACTTACTGGACCAGGTGGTGTTAAGTACAATATAAACTCAAATTATTGTTTATCCCTTAGGAAGCATGTAGACCTGGCCATTGCATCTTTATCTTGAGGCTCAGTCTTTTCAGGACTTCCTTGGGAGCCCTATCCCTCTCTAAGTTATTTCTATATAACTTAGCTGCCTATAATATAACAGGAAAGGTACAACAAAGATAATCCATGTTATAAATTACCAGATCTGAAGGTCATTCCCTTGCTCTCTGAACAGGGAGAATCTACATGCTGAGATTCTTACTTCCTGTACTACTTAAATAATTAACTGTTTAAAATTTAAAATTAAGCACAATGGAAGAGGCTCTTTTAAAAATTCAAGGTAGGATTACCACATGATTCAGTAATTCTACTTCCAGGACTATAATAGAAAGATTTCAAAACAGGGACTCCTGTTTTGTATACATACTTGTACACCCATGTTTATAGCAGCATTATTCACAATAGTCAAAAGGAGGGAGCAACCTCTCTACACATCAATATACAAATGAACTAACAAACTGTGGTACAGACATACAATGGAATATTATTCAGCCTCAAAAGGGAACAAAATTCTGATATCAGCTACATCATGAATGAAAACTTGAAGACATACCAGGTGAAATGTGCCAAATATAAAAGGAAAAATATATTGTATGATTCAATTTATATGGTGTACCAAAGATAATCATATTCGTAAGTCAGAAAATAAAATAATAGCCAGAGGCTGGGGAGGGGAGAGAAAATGGAACTATTGTTTAAGGGGTACAGGGGGTGATGAAAAAGTTCTGGGGATGGATATGGTGTTGGTTACACCATGTGAATGTACTAATGTCACTGGACTGCCTATTACGTGATACGTGATAAATTTATGTATATTTTACTGCAATAAAATATTAAGTGAAATATAATAAGAAATTGGTTAATTCATCCAATCAACAAGTATTCAAGTATTTGTATGTCAGCACTGAATTAGGCAGAGAATACAAAAGTGAATAAACAACAGTACAGTTCACAGGGAGTTGCCATCTGCTATAGTTTGGATCTTGAGTGTCCTCCAAAGACCCACAAGTGGCTCTCAAAGGATTGCCTGGGTGGTGGTATCGGGATGTGGTAAAACATTTAAGAGTTGTGCCCGGGGAAAGTTTTTAGGTCATTGTGGTATAGGGGAAAGAAACTCCCAACCTACTAGATGTCACGGAGGAACACGGAGGTTAACAGCAGAATATATTTATTGAGAGAAAGAGAGCTTCTGTCCAAAAAAGAGGCCAAAGGAGTCCCAAGTGGGTTGCCAACTACTATCTTCCAGGGACTTTTATAGAGCAAAAAACCGAGATGAGGTGGGTCCAAGGTAGGGAAAAATGGGAACTCGCAAGGCAGGCAGACATGCGGTAGGACAGAAATATGGGCAACCAATAAGATTAAGAGTGTAATTGCTCTGCTGAAATGGACTAAATCAGGAGCAAATGGGGGAGGTCTGTTCTTGAAAGGAGAGTGGGATGCCAGGCCTTCCTCACTCTTTTCTTGCCGTTCTCGAAGTGAACAATTTTGGTCTACATGTACTCCTACTGTGATACACTGTCTCTGCATGTGCCTCCAGTCAGTGAAGCCAATTGACCATGGGCTGTCACCTCCCAAATTGTGAGCTCAAACAGAACTTTTATTTCTGTAAGTTGATTAGCTCAGGTATTTTGTAATAGTGATGGCAAGTAGCACACTAACTACAGTGCTAAACACAGTCTTGCCCAAGTACCCTTGTTTCCTTTCTAGATGGTATGGATGCCTAAAACCCCAGTACTCTGGGAGCCTGAGGCAGGAGGATTGCAAGTTTAAGGCCAGCTTGGGCAACTTTGCAATTTAGGGGAATCCTGTGTCAGGAAGGGGGAGGGGGTAAGAATGTAGCTCAATGCTATGGCTATTGGTTTAATCTGCAGTAGTACAAAAACAAAACAGAACAAAACAAAACTCTTCCATAGACGGAGACCCCTGAGTTCTGCCAAATTTCTTTTCTTTTTTTTAAAGTCATGCTCTCCTCTACTCATTTTCCCCCAGACTTATAAACATTTATATTGTTTATGAACACTTAGAGCATTGTAATATAATCACTGGTGTATGAGTTTATATCCTCTTCTAGACTCTGACCTTTCTGAGTCACCCAATCACTAGATTGTGATTATGGATTCTGTGTTCCTGTATCATACGGAGGAAGCCTTGCTGCTCAAAGTGTGACTTCAGACTGGCAGAAATAGTCAGCATCATCTTATTTGCAATGCAGATTCTTAGGCCCACCCCATTCCTATCTAATCAGAATCTTCATTTTAACTGGATCCCCTCTAGTCTGGATACACATTGAAATATGAGAAGTCCTGGGTTCAAGGCTAATCCACGTGGATCGTGAGTGTTTTTGAGTATGTGTGCTCACATACACTTTTTAGAGAGGCTGACCACCCCCAGGAGGAGGCCTTGAATGGTAGTTATTGGTGGTGGCTGAACTGGGCTTATGTAAAAAGTGAAAAAAATGAACTGGAATGAAGAGAGAGTCCAGCCTTTGTAGGGCAATGAAACACTTGCTTCTTCCTCAGATCAGATCTTCATTACTATGGAAGCACTGTCATGGCAAAATCCTTGCATAAAAGATTTCTAAATTCCAGCTGACTGTCTACTTCTTTCAAGAAGAATTTCAGTGTTTCATATGACTTTAAAGGTACTCAGTCAACAAACATTTGTTACATATTCACCTTAATTCCTTTGTTTCACAGAAGAGCAAATAAAGGCTGAGTGATGTTACAGTATTCTGACGCAATAAAGAAGCAAAAGTATAAAATGAACAGGTTTATTGAGTTGAGGACGTGGAAAGGAGCACACAACCCATGGTGGCTGGACTGTCTCCTTCAACTACATACAGAAAGGCAGAGAGTTACGTGACCTTGGACTGAAGTGACGCATGGGGTAGATATTGATGACGTGTGAGGAACCGATTGGAATTCTCTGTGCGTGCAAACATGAAGGGGAGTTGCAATTAGGGTTGAAGACGAAGCAGGACTTACCACTTGGTAAGTGTTCCCACTTGGCCTTCCACCATGTTAGACCACCGCCATAACTGTACAATAATTTATACTAGGGTAAGAACCTTTCAAGTGAGTTCTGGGATCCTGCTCTGATTTGTTTTCCAGGGCCAGGAATGGGCTGAAATTGTGAGCATACTTCAGGCTAGCAGGTTAATACTTCTTCACACACTGATATATTTTAGAAATGTTTGTTTAACATCTATTTAGTGACTCCAGAATAAATTAATTTTCTATGAATAAAAATACCATTTAGAAAGAAATTCATTTACTTCCACTGGCCCAAATAGAGTCTGGGTACTGATATAACTTGGCAAAATTCTTTCCTCTTTTCTGATATTGTTCTCAATTCCATTTTCTTTCATAATTTTCTAAGTAAGGCCATCATGATTTGAATATGAGAGGATTAAATACAAAGAAAAAGAATTGGATTACTTGATCTCAGTAGGTATATAGCACCATTCAAGTTCAAAATGTCTCTAATTGTGATACTCACCTGTCTTACTTTTCTCATTGCTGAGACAAGGTATCTGTCACCCAAAGTTAAAGGAGTAAAGGTTTATTTAGATCACAGTGTGTAGAGGCTTCAGTCCATAATCAGCTGGCTCCACGATAGGTTGGCATCACAGAGGAGAAACAGTTCATGGCAGGTAGAAGGCAGCAAAACAACAAGGGACAAGAAAGCCTCTTTCTGTCCTTTATACTACGTCCAGGGTACGGGGAGTAGGGTGATGCCAAACCAATCAGTGGACTGATTTAAAAATCACCCACCCTTAATCCTAGCACCCTTAATCCTAGCACCCTTAATCCTAGCACCCTTAACCCTAGCTTTGCACCATGAACCAGTCATACACTCTAGATTCATCGACCTCTGAAAAAGCCCCACCTATGACTGTGTGAGGCATGTTTTTGGCCATTTTTTAAACTTTTGTTTTTAAAATTATTTATTTATTTATTGGTAGTGGGGATCGAACCCATAACCTGGTGCTTGCCAGGCAGGCATTTATGCCATTAAGCTAAATCTTTGGCCCTAAATTTTTATTTTAAAGAGAATAAAACTCAAGAAAACAAAACAGGGTAATGCCAATCCAAACAAAGCAGTGAAAGTGGTACAGAACTTCAAAGCAGGATAATAGGAAATCAACAAAGGCTACCATGATACATCTTGTTATCGTTACAATAGTTTTCCATTCCATCAGACATAGTAAAATCAAATAAAACCTATCAAAACAGAACACTGAATAAAACAAAATAATAAATTGGAACAAAACAAAGCAGTGTAAACAATTTTGGATTTCAAAAACAAAACAGAAGGAAATCTCCCATATTTTTTACACTGTATACTGCTATCCTCCTAGTAGATGCTCAGATAGCCAGCTCCTATCCTGCAAAGTCAATGAAGCAATTAAGCATTTAGTTGCTTTTGTACTTCAGTTGCCATCAACTCATCCTGTCCTCTGAACCAGCCGGTTGCCTACGGCAAAAGGGTGGGTACATACGGGTCCTTAATTCTTAGCCTGTGCACTGGTTGGTTCACAGGCAGGGCAATCTGGCGTCTGTCTCCCTGGGCCCTCCATGGCTTGTGTCGCTTACCGGAAAGGCAGACTGGCTTCTTGATGTGCTCCCCCCAGACCCAGCATGGCTTCTCCTGTGTGAAGCTTTGAGAGGACATCTAGATAAAAGCCATAGCACCACCTTCAGGTGTAGTTTTATGTTAAGTAACTTGCAGTGTATGAGACACATCTGCATGTGAACCACAGAGATGGATCACGCTTGGTGAAGAGTACTTTCAAATTACCACTCGAGGACACTGTGAGAAAGAAACTGATAGTCATATGAATGGAAGGAAACCTGAATTAAATGGCAGTTATTCCTTTTTGTTATGGCTTAAATACGAAGTATCCCCCCAAAACTCGTACATTGAGTTTGATTCCCAATGTGTACTACCAGCAGATTAATCCACTGATGAGTTCATACCTAAATGGACTCTTTTTTGTTGGGGGAAGGGGTAACAGGTATCAAACTCTGGACCTTGCACTTGTCAGGAAAGTGCTGTGCCACTGAGCTTTATCCCTGGCCCCTTGTGATTGGACTCTTATAAAATGGGAGCCAGTTGGACTCTTATGAGTTGGGAACCAGTTGGAGATGGCAGTTAGTTAAGGGTGTGCCTTGCAAGGATATCTTATCCCAGCTCCTTCCTTCCTCACTGGTTCTTTCTCTTTCTCTCTGCTTCCTATTTGTCATGAGGTAAGCAACTTTACTCTGCTGTGCCCTCTGCTATGATGTTGCCTCCTCACCACAGGTTTAAAAACAACGGAATTAGCTGACCAGGAACTGAAATGTCTGACACCATGAGCCAGAAGAAACCTTCCTTTTAAAAAGTTGATTTATATCAGGTATTTTGTCACAGGAATAAAAAGCTGAGTAATGTAAGTTTACATCAGTGGTCGTTGTGATTTGGATCCGAAACATCCCCCAAAAGCTCATGTGTTGAAAGTTTGATCCCCCATGCAGCTGCATTCTGGGATAGAACATTTGGGAGGTGATTGAATCATAAAGGCTCTGAATTCATGAATATATGGATCCATTTATGGATTTATAACTTAATGGGCCCATGAGAGGTGGTAGAATTTTAGGATATAGGACCTTCTGGAATAAGAAGGTCACTAGGGATATATGTTCAAGTGCCCTTGAAAGGTATATTGTGTCCCTGGCCCCTTCCAATCACTTTTTCTCTATGTTTGACTGCCAGGAGGGAGGCAAGTGCAGCTGCCACACTGTCCTTTTGCAGTGGTTTTCTGTCTTACCATAGGACCTCAAGTGACAGGGCCAACCAAATGCTGCATCCTCTGAAATTATGAGCCAAAATAAACTTGTTTTTCCTTTAAGTTGCTCTATCAACTTAAAGGAAACTGAAACAGAACAATGACTAGCATGTTGGTATTCTGAGCCATTATGTATCTGGGTCTCTTAATCCAGCTCTGAAATTCAGATCCATCCAGGCGTATTTGGAGAATTAAAGGTGCATGCCTCCAGACACTATTTACATGAAGGGCCAAGGAAAGCTGTAAAAGGAGAGACTTTTAGAAAAGGAATAATCTAAAGAAAGAGTGAGACACACACTCGTCTCAGTACTTCCATTTCCCTAGTAATACCCCTTCCTGCCCTCGAACTATGGAGTGGGGAAGCTGAGGCACATGTCCCGGTTTCATCCCTGTCCTCTTCTCCCTATAGGTTAGTGCACTTGACCCAGAGGTCAAGGTGGCTCTGGCACTGAAGGAAGCTCAACCTTCCTGGCTGTAGACAGCAGAAGTAGGACATCAGGAAACTGGGGACCAGAAAAGGAGGGGAGGACAATGGAGGATGTCACATGGCAGCTAGAAGTTGTCACTCAGGAGAGCACATGGGTCTTCCTAGGGTCTTGAAGATGAATAGGAGAGGCTGAGGCTGAATGAAGAGCCAGGGATAGCACTTTATAGTCATTCTGTCTATCTTCTGAAGTTCATTTGTTTTCATGGAATAAACAGCACAAGCCCTCTGCTCCTGTCCAGTTGAGTGAATGTTGGTCATGTTAAACCCATGACCTCTCTCAGCCTCAGTTCCCTCATTTTGTAAACAAGGCAATAGTAACTGTCTACCCTGCACAAGATTATTGAGTTTCATTTGATACAAAGTGCTTGAAAGTGTTTTGCTAACTATTAGTGAAGGTAAGGAAGTTTTATTTTAGCCAAAAAAAAAATGTCAGTTCCCAAGACTGCAGCCTAGAAGAGGGCTGTAGACTAAAATAAGAAAGACGTTTGGAAACCTGACATTTGAAATTTTACATTGTACCAAAATAACTAAGAAACAACATGAGACAGACAACTTGAGATCACCTGTACAATAGCCATGAGAGAATGGTGCTCTGAAGTTGTGAAATGCAGCAGCCTTGGTCCTTTGTGCCCTTGTATCTCTCCATATTGTGCTAAGCTTTGATTGGGTGCTAGAATCACCTGCACTAAATTGGATGAGACAGCCATTAGAAGTACTGTATTTATTGTCAGGGAAAATAATGAAGAAGACTTAGAAAAGTTGGGCACGTCTGTGAGGGAACACACCTGCTTCGGTATTACCTGGGTGTGGCAGAGAACCTTTAGCCTAAGCTGTCTTCCAGATCCACATGTCCTGTCCTGTCTGGAAGAGGTCTTTCCCAGGCAGGGAGGAAACCCACTCTTCACTGTGAAGGTTATTGCCATGATGTCATACTCCGGGGATTTTCAATTATAGAACAAGTGACACACAGAGAAACACAGGTTATAACACGAGGTACTCCAACAGGTTCTGGCCACGCAAACCAAAGTGGAGGCTTAGGTATCAGAACCCATTCTATGGGAAATTAAAGTGCCCTGGTTATGTTAGGAGTTGCTGTTAGCCTCACTCTGGTGGATCCTATTACAGTACAAATTTGGGATGTTTTTCCAAAAAAAGTGTGATATGCTTTCCTTGGAAAAGAATATTAGAGAATGCTGTGCTAAATACATTTGGACAAAAAGAATTGCAGATATTTTCTTGTTCCATACAGAAAACCTTAGCAGTTAAAGCAGAAAATGCAATCTTGGCAGAGACTTCTGGGTCCTGGAAAGCCTTCCGAATAGACACCTGGGGCCAAATCCTTAGAGTGGCAAAAGATATTCCCTGCTTCTGCTGACTGGTGACAGCTGTGTTACTTCCATTTCCCAGCGTCTGAATGGTTCAGTTTTAAGTCAGTCTTCAGTCAGTCATCAAAGTTCCTTTCAGCTCTAAATTTATGAGTCTGTCATCAAATGTTCATCAAGCAGTTAAGAACTCAAGGCACAAACCTCGGCACTGTGGAAGAAACATGGTTTCTTCTTTCCATCCCTTGTCCTCCTAAAAGCAGATATGAAAGGCCGATGAGAAACTTAGAGAACCACATTCTCATTCATTTAACATCTCCTGCTAAAGCATTGCAAGCGAATTATTTTTCCAGGAAGCTGAAGCTTACTCCATTAAGTGCCAAGATTATATTTGAATCTGTTTTGATGGAAATCATAAAATGTATTACATGGCTCTCTCTTTTCTTTTAAAGTGATGGTACTGGTCACTGTTATCTTTCTTTAATGGTTTAAAACAAATGTTTGTTTGAAACAATTTGTTCAATAAATGTTTATCGAGTAATTATTGTTGGTTGGAGATTTCTACCTATTAGGAATACAGTGGTGAAGATTACATAAACCTTGTCCTCTAGAAGCTTCCAGATGGTGGAGGAGACAGAAATATTAGCAGGGTATTGTTCTATGGCTTGCTAAGAGTCACTGCCATGATAGGGTAAACAGAGAAAGAGAGAGAAAGGGAGGGAGAGACCGAAAGAGAGAGGGAGGGAGGGAGAGACGGTGAAAGGGAGGGAGAGAGAGAGATTGTATCTAATTGTTATGTTTAGAAAGCCCTTCCAAATTGGTCCCTCCAGAATGAGGACTGAGGTACCAGTGAAAATTAGTCGAAAGAAGAGTGAAGAATTGAAGGGTACCCTCAAAAGCAAGAGAACCGCAAAAGCAAATGTCAAGAGGCAGTTTGGAGTTTGAGAGGAAGTGCAGAAAAATCTAGGGTGTGTACAGGATGAAAAGTATCTTTTGCTGGCTTGTGCGGGGCAGCTGGTACACACAGAGCTGGAGGCTGGAGACGTTAACTGAGCCTTGACCTGCAAAGCCTTCTAGGCTGTTGTGTACAGACTGGATCTCCATCTTCTTTTCAATCTGTGCATAGTGCAATTTGATTAATCAATAAACAGATATTAACTGGCTGACTACCAAATTCTAGGTAGTGATAGTAATAGCAAACATTGAGTCATTACTATATGCTAGGTATTATAAAACATGCTTGCATAGGTTACATTGTTTAATTCTTGTGAAGTAAGGATTAATATTACCCCCAGGATATGGATGACGAAATCTAAGGGTCCACAAACTTAGGCAGTTTGTCCACCATCCCTCAGCTCACGGCATTCCTATGACATAGGCTCAGAGGTTAAAAAACAAAAAAAACTCCCATCATTTTTGCCAAGTTCGAGCGAGGGAAGACGTTACAAAATCCACTGAAGTTGAAAGAGGGGACACTGATCTCATCATTTCATGGGAGGAATGTCAGTGTCACACTGTCAAAAGAGCTTGAGGGATGGGAAAAATTCTCGCTGCCATCTTTGGAAAATGCAGTTTGCCTCAGGGTACCATGTGAAAAGGTCAACAGATTGAGGGCTTGATGCGGTGTTTGCCGCAGCAGCACTGTGCAGTGCACAAATTGCAGGAATGTGCAGCAGCCATGCCCCAGGAGTTTTGCCTTGGGAAAATCCCTGACTGTGTACATTACAAAGTGTTTCCTGGGTGCCCACACTTTACTTCCTAGAATAATTCGTTTTGCAAATATCTTAGTACCAGTGCTGGTGTGGCTTGATGCACAGTTAGTATTAATTCACTAAGGTTTATTTTCTAGTCTACCGATCAATGAGGTAGCTGACGGGAGGGGGGTGGATGTGAAGTTTCTCTTTGCAGTTGATTAGATCTAAGTCACCGCGTCTCTCTAGTAGATAGCGGTAGGCTTTGTTTTACTGAGAATTACAGACATGATAGTTACCTCTGGAGAGTTTATCTAGGAATGGCTATCCTGGACAGAACTGGAATTTCTACAAGTTTCTCAATGTATTCGAGTAAATTTGGGCTCATTTGCTAGTGTTCCATTAGTCAAGATAAGGAGTTAGAATCTGTGCAAGAGGAGGAGAAGGAGGAGGAAGTGGAAGAGGAAGAGGAAATGGAGGAGGAAGAGGGGGAGGAGGAAGATTGCTGAAAGAGCAAATCCATTTTATTGCAGTAGGTAGTCCAAGAAGTGAAACAGAGAGGAGGGAGGTTGAATAGGTAAATTGCAGGGGATTTTTAACATCATATTAAGGGGTTTTATCTTCTTCCTCAGACCTCTGGCTTCCTGACACTGTTGATCACACAACCCATCAGTATCAAGTTTTTGAACATTCCCTGTCAAAATGAATATTCCTTACTGCTGTGCTCACTTTATTCAAGAACAGAAATCCAGGCAGATAAGGATGAATAAATATTAAAGATAAATCTAATTTTTTAAATTTTGTTTGGTGCCAGGGATCGAACTCACAATCTCACGCTTGTCTGGCAGGCATTTAAGCCACTGAGCTAAATCCCTGGCCCGATAATTTGAATTTTATACTGTACCCCAGAAGATTCATGTGCACATGTCCCACACTGGAGGTCACTGACTCAGGTAACAGGATAGCTCTGAAGGGTCTTGTTCTTGAGTTAGCTGAATTCACAGTGGCGTATAAGGAAACCTAAGCTACACCCAGGTAGGACTTACTCTTGCCTATGGTTTTGTTACCCAGAGAATCTATTATTCAAACATGAACTTACCTGGCTCCCTCCTCATTTTTCACATCTTTCTCATTTCCCAGCTGTTGAGGGTTGGAGTACTCATTGCATTGTTCCATCCACAGAGCAAATTGCAGATCTGTAGACCTGCAGCACTTCAAATAAAGGAAAATCATGTCTTATTCTGTCAAGCTTTTTCTTGATCCAGCCTGAAAAGATATCCGGTCTGTCTTCCTCTTTTACCATGTGCTATAATTTCTCTCTTTACCCAAATCTTGATAGCTGCTTTTCTCTGGCGGCTTGTGTTGGAGCCTCATGAATCACCGGATGGGCCAATACTCATGCTCTGCGTAGGAGAATGTCTGATAATATTGTGTAATATGCATTTAGCAGTGTGAATACGCACAGCTGTTGAATGTTAATTCTCCCAGCAGGCTTACGAACACAAGTGCCAGTCCGTACTGAAGTCGTATTTGTGTTGTTTTATCCTTTTGTCAATAAGCGTGGGTTGGCATGTAGGCATCCATTTTCAACTGGCCGAGGGAAGAAGATCAGCTTATCTGCCTTGCTCTACTGCTACTTTTAAGCATATGTGTGCATTTTTTTTAACCTGCTGATATCAGGAACCCAGATTTAACTAACTATTCAGAATTCTGGGGCAGTGACTTGGTAATGCTGTCAGTAACTGAGGAAGAGGCTTGCTGTGACTTTAGGCAGGTCCAGGATCAGGGTGAAGTGAGTGGAGGTCCTAGGACAAAATTTAAGGAGGCTGTCACTCCTAGGGTCACCTGAACATGGGTGGTGCCAGCACCTGGGGGTGAGACTTTCTTAAATTTTGCCTGCTAGACACCTTACTTGTCTTTTCTGGTCCTGGTTTTGCCTGAACTCCTTTGTTTCTCAAGACTGAGAGCGCCCACAGATGAGCTTCCACGATATGAGGAGACAGGTTCTTTTGACGAGGGCTCACACTGAATCACATCTAATCTCAGCATATAACAAACTCTGAGGTCTTTCCATTTGGCTAGAAGGGCTGAGCACAGATGGACCTACGATGTAGTCGGTAATTCAAAGCTTTAAACTCTGTCAGAGGGCTAGAAAGACTCTAGAGCAGAGGTTAGGAGAGGAGGAATAATTCACTTCCTTTGTGTATTCACACATCACCACGGTGTCAGTCCCTCTGGCTCTGGTGGGCATTTGAATCATTTGCGGGTGTTCTGTTGAAGGAGCCCTGGCCCTTTGAACTCTGGCCATGGGCCATCTATTACCTAGTTGAACACATCTTCAAATCAGTGGTTCAGCTTCCTCACATTCACCATTTCTAACTTACTGGCAGCATCATTCTGAGTGTAATTCCATTCTCCCTTTCACTCCTTCCAAGTCCCTCAGCAATGAGCAGCACCTAATGAAACCCTTCCAGCTCATATTCTTCTAACCTTTGAGTAAACTTTAAATATAGACCACAGGGTATCAAAATAGCTCAAATGGGACAGGTTAAATGGCTCTCCTTTGTCTGCAACAGTTCATAAAGAAAAAAAAATGGAAGTGATAAGTTTGTTTTTCAGACTTTTTAAATGGTAGCAAGCTGGAAACAATCTAAAGGTCCAAAACAGGCGTACGTCAATTAGGGTACCTCAACTTAAAGGAATGCTCAGCAGCAATTAAAATAAGTAAGGAAAAAACCTTATGAAAATATGTTTGTAATAGGTTATAAAACTGGAATATAGAATCATATTTCACTACGTGAAGCATGTGAGCACACAGACAGCAAAAGCATTCCTACAAAAATCAGTTGCTTTAGGGTGGTGAACTTAGCAGTGACTTCGCATTTAAACACACTCTTTTTTTTTTTAATTTTTTATTTATTTATTTAAAAGAGAATAAAACAAAAGGGGGCAGTACAGAGCAGATCAGAACAGGACAACATAGGCAACACAGTACTTTACATTAAGTCAACTGGACATCAACAGTAGCTAACACCATATCTCTTACTCTGCTATAGTTGAGCATAGTTTCAAATACAATAATATCAAACATAACACAATAGTATAAAGCCATGCATAG